>JACXGJ010012712.1:0-17426 GCA_016801105.1 Esox niger
AGGAGGTCATGTAGAGGGAGGAGGTCATGTAGAGGGAGTTGGTCATGTAGAGGGAGGAGGTCATGTAGAGGGCTATGGGTGGAGGAGGAGACAGTGACAGATGACAATGCTCTATACTGTTTGAGTCCTGTCAATGCCTTGTGTTGTTGTCTTTCACTATATACACCTTCTGGCTTCTGAACTCAAAATGGCACCAAGAAAAGATGAGAATGGTGCAAATATGTTATTTATAGTTTCACATTTCACATAATCTAGGTCCCGCTTCCCTTGTTATCACTCTCTCACCAAGATCATCTCAGTATAAGTGGGAAAGAGGCATAATATGTTATCTAAACAGAAACAAGAATTTATTTCAGTTACCTTGAGACACACTGTAAAGACAAGCCGATCATTGTAAGGCTTTAGCGAGACACACTGTAAAGACAAGCCGATCATTGTAAGGCGTTAGCGAGACACACTGTAAAGACAAGCCGATCATTGTAAGGCGTTAGCGAGACACACTGTAAAGACAAGCCGATCATTGTAAGGCGTTAGCGAGACACACTGTAAAGACAAGCCGATCATTGCAAGGCGTTAGCGAGACACACTGTAAAGACAAGCCGATCATTGCAAGGCGTTGGCGAGACACACTGTAAAGACAAGCCGATCATTGCAAGGCGTTAGCGAGACACACTGTAAAGACATCTAAATATAGCCCGACACTGGCCATTTATCATGCTAAATATAGCCCAACACTGGCCATTTAAAATGCTAAATATAGCCTAACACTGGCCATTTTACATGCTAAATATAGCCTAACACTGGCCATTTAACATGGCCATTTAACAGTGTTGGGCTAAATATAGCCCAACACTGGCCATTTATCATGCTAAAAATAGCATAGCAAAGTGGGCAAAAAGGTTTTACTGAACAAATTCCAAATCGAGCAACCAATCTGTTATGTTCAGCTGTTCTCTTTTTTTGTTAATATCAACATTGACAGCACAGAGGAAGAACGGAGAAGGGAGGAGGGAGAAGGGACATTTTTATTAGTGACAGATTCCATATAGTATTCCAAAGGTGTCTCAAGGGGAGTTAGGACTGGCAAAAAACACATTTCCATTTTACACCAACTGACTTTTACAACGTGTGTGTGTGTGTGTGGGTGTGTGTGTTTGTGTGTATTTGTGTGTGTGTATGAAACACCTTTTTTTAATTCCACAAACCTCTCCTCCTGATGTCTTGATGTTTCCGTATTGACCTCTTACCCGGGTTTGTCCAATACCAACCAAAAACGGATGTCATTAGGTTTTAAAAACGACCCCTCATTCAAGCATTGCCATTTGATCATAGTTGGAAGATTGCATAGATTATATAAAAACAACTTGCTTTTTACAATTATTATCAATTGTTATGAATTGCTTTACAGAAGACACTCAAAAAGGAACCTCCTGTATAATTTGTGCCCTAATTTTGACCAGAGGAGTAGGTTAAAAGTAGGGCACTACATGTTGAATAATGTGCCATTTAGGAAGTGCCCAAGGGTCAAGAGCCCTCAACTGACAGTCTGATTCTGAGGATGGGTTAAAAGCGAAATCCCGGCACATTAAAAAACATCACTGAACCACTCAAGTGGCCATGTTCTTGAATTTACACATCAAAAAGACTAAGAGATGAAGACAGAAAGAGAACTGAGCGACTGTAAATTCATTCCAAATCATCGTCTTTTCATGTCCACAGGACACAGGCTGCGAGAACATAGATTGCGTTCCAAATGCCATCCTATTACTGTCCCTACATTTGACAAGAGCATTTGAAATTAGCACACTACTGTTAACCAAAGAAGCACACTACAACAGACAGTTTCTTCTTGATCCTGGTCCCGCTGCCTCAAAGGGAATCACCGTTTTAATTTTGTCCTTGCACTCAGACAACTGCCTGAAATGAAACCTTGGTAAGTCGAATTAGGTGTTTGAGAGCTAGTGGGGGAACAGCTTTCTTCTTTCAGGCTGCAGGTCCCTTCTTATAAGGGTTTAACAGAGGGATGCGACGTTCCAAAGTAGATGCATCACAATTTCAATAATTACTGGAATGAAATCTGCCAAGTCCAACTTCGATCTATGTTCATTGTGTTCTCCGCCTCAGCCGAATACGGACCGTCAAAGGGGTCAGAAATATCACATTATCATGCCAATCTCGTTGAACCTGGCGTCAACGTCGGCGTAATGAACATGCGTTCTTCGCAGCGCTGAATCGTATTTTTTGCGCACGCAGCATTGTGTACATTTCGTCACTTCTTATGGGCAGCAGCCGTAGAGGTAGAATAACGCAACGCAGTCATGTTGTTCTGTGATTCTTTAAGCCCATGACAAAACCGCAAGCTGACCAACAACTATCTACTGGCCTCAAAGTGACGCCAGACGCCTCAGCCTCTCAGAAGGGAGCACTTGAAGGCGTGTTTGGCCAAAATGTAATTTCTATCAGGAATTGTTCAGAAACTGTTATGGAGTATTCATTTGGCTGCATGTTCGGTTGTTTGGTCGTGTTCAATGTAGGGAACTTTGCTATATTACATTCTTCCATTACAAAGGCGCACTGTTAGAAAACTGTGTGTTTCACAGAAGCATTTTCTTTTGGGTTTGAAGTCTATAAGGTAGGACCTCATGATCTGTTGTTGTCGGCTTCTATTCCAAATGTTTCCTTCACTTTGCCAGTTCAGGGATTTAATGCAGCAGTTTTTCGGTTATTGGTCAGATTGTTCGCCTGATGAACATTGACAACAATAGTGTCCAATAGATCCCAAAACCGTCAGGCCTTGGACATCTTCAGAGAGGACACAAGGACAGAGACAAATCTATATATATTTTTGCATATTATAATTTGGAGTTTTAATCCTCTTTTGTTTTAATTGTTATTCCTATTGAATTTCTTTAGTTTGGGTGGGGAAAAGAAGGGTTGATATCCAAGAGAAAAAAATTACCAATCAGAATTTTGGTTTGGTAGTATCCTGGTAGAAATGATCTAGGAGTGTTCAATGCTAATTAACAAGGCCCTCAGGGTTGCAATAGAAGGCACCAGCCAGTGTCATTAACATTGAGTTCAATTAAAGCAGCATTTTGGAATAACCAATCACAAACTAACTTGTAATAGGTGGGAAAATTGTATATACAGTGGGGAGAACAAGTATTTGATACACTGATGATTTTGCAGATTTTCCTACTTACAAAGCATGTAGAGGTCTGTCATTTCTATCATAAGTACACTTCAACTGTGAGAGACGGAATAAAAAAAAGAAGAAAATCACATTAACTGATTTTTGAATAATTAATTAGCATTTTCTTGCATGACATAAGTATTTGATCACCTACTAACCAGTAAGAATCCACTCATTACCTGTATTCACTGCAACTGTTTGAACTTGTTACCTGTATAAGGACATCAGGGATAAAATTGTACACCTGCACAAGGCTGGGATGGGCTACAGGACAATAGGCAAGCAGCTTGGTGAGAAGGCAACAACTGTTGACGCAATTATTAGAAATAGGAAGAAGTTCAAGATGACAGTCAATATCCCACGGTTTGGAGCTCAATGCAAGACCTCACCTCGTGGGGCATCAATGATCATGAGGAAGGTGAGGAATCTGCCCGGAACTACACGGCAGGACGTGGTCAATGACCTGAATAGAGCTGGGACCACAGTCTCAAAGAAAACCATTAGTAACACACTACACCATGGAGGTTCATTGTGAGATCTGCCAACAAAATTCTTTGTTTCTTGGGTCCAAACACGAGCATTGCATTTTATTTTTGTTTAATTTAAAAGCAAACAGTTCTCTGTCATCCACTTCCTAATATCTGAAACACGTCTCCATGCATCATCAATATATACAACTGTGTGATCTGCATAACAGTGAAAATTGACACATCACCCAGAGGCAGCATATACAGTGAGAACAATAAAGGACCCAGAACCAAGCCTTGAGGAACACCAAAACATACTTTTGATTTGTCAGAGGATATACCATCCACACATACAAACTGATATCTTTCCTATAAATAAGATTTAAACCTGGCTAGAACATGTCCACGTAGCCCAATATGGGTTTCTAGTTTCTCTAAGAGAAGTGATCAACAGTGTCAAAGGCAACACTAAGATCAAGAAGCAAGAGGATGTATGCAGAATATTTGTCTGAGGCCATTAGAAGGTCACTTGGTATCTTTACCAGTCCAGTCTCAGTACTCTGAGGTCTGAAACCAGACTGGAGCAATTCCTAAATGTTATTTGTCTTCAGAAAGGTATTCAGTTGTTGGGACACATTTTTCTAAGATTTTTGACAGGAACAGGTGTTTCGATTTTGGCCAATAATTGTTTAATATGTCTTGATCCAGATTAGATTTTTTCAGAAGGGGCTTAATTTACACTATTTTAAGTGTGTTTGGTACACATCTGGAGGATAGGGAGCAATATATTATGTTAAACACTGGTTGACCTAGCACATAAAATAGCTCCTTAAGTAGTATTGTTGGAATCAGGTCTAATTGACGATGTGGGGGAACTCATTACTACTTCAGTGAACGTGTTGAGCGACACTGGATCAAAAAATGTAAGCGTCCCCATTGACACCTGGTCAGGGAGGTTCAGGACATTCTCAGAACGACTGAGATTTTGAGGACTGTGCCTATTTTAGTAGGAGTCAGTTATTTGTTTTCGTATGGTGAAGATCTTCTCATCAAAGAATTTTATGTATTCATTACTGTTGAAGTGAAGACCCACTTCACTTGATGAGCGTTGCTTTTTGTTAACTTTGCAACTGTCTCAAAGAGGTATTTTGGATTGTTTTAATTCACCTCAGTCAGGTTGGAGAAATATGCTGATCTAGCAGATGTTTTTCGGTATTGTAGTGTACTGTCCGATCCAGGCTTGTCTGAATACTTCCAACTTGGTGGAGCGCCACTTTCGCTTCAATTTTCTGGAGGCTTGCTGGAGTGCTCAAGTATTGTCTGTGTACCAATAAGCAAGCTTTTTTATGCGTCTTTACTTTGTAATTAGTGGTGCAACTGTATCTAAAGTATTTTGCAGTGTTGAGTTTAGATCCTCGATTAGTTCGTTTATTTACTCTGTCATCAATGAGCGAGCCTGAAAGATTACCAAGAAATCTATATGTAGCCCGAGAATTTATATGGCTTTTAAAAGACATTGTTTGGGGTGCAAGTGGATTTCTTGTTTTAACGTTAAATGTAATAAGTGATCCGATATTCCAGGATTTTGACGGGAAATTATTAGATCAACAGTATATATTACTTGTGACAGGACTAAATCTAAGGTAAGATTGTGGCTGTGCGTTGGACCTGAGCCATGTTGGAGAAACCCAACTGAGTCAGTTTTGGCTTCAAAGGCTTTTTAAAGAGGGTCATTGGCAATTTCCATACGAATATAGAAATTGCCAAAGGTTTGAATACCATCTGGTATGCGTACAAGGTTAGAGAACATTTCTGGAAACTCATTGAGGAACATTGTATAAGGCCCGGGCAGCCTGTAAATAGTAACTATTTAAAACAATTTATAAGCCTGTTTAACTTTCATGAGTAAAACCTGAAAATAATGAAAACCAGTGAGTTGTTAAGGTGTTACATTTATATTTACTGCCATAAATATTAGCAACACCCCCCCAATATTTGGGATGATCGGGAATGTGATCGCCAGTGTAGCCAGAAGGAGAGGCCTCATTTAGGGCAGAAAATTCATCAGGCTTTAGCCATGTTTAACACAAGCCAGTAACATCCAGTTAATGATCAGAGATCAATTAATTACTGCAGTTTCCTTTGGAACAAGAGATCTAACATTTAGGAGTCCCATTTTGAGATGCGAGGAAATACAGTCATTTTTATTTGGGACCGAGGTGGAGGAAGATTTTATCTTAGGTTGCTATTGTTAGCGCTTCCTTGTTGAACTTTTCTCAGCCTGGAACAAGTCACAGTCGCAATAGGCAAAGCTGTACTAACTGCTCTGGCTATGCTATCGGCAGACTCCACTATGCTAGCAGGCTGGCTAACAGCCAGCCTGTCCTGCACTCTATCTCATAGTGAGGCTATAGGAGTGAGACTCCTGTCAATGTTTCTAGATAAAAGAAGAGCACCACTCCAGCTAGGATGAAGTCCGTCGCTCTTCAGCAGATCAGGCCTGACCTCAAAAAGAGAGCCAGTTATCTACAAACTCTACCTCCTGCGACGGGCAGAACTCTGTTTTCAGCCAGCGATTGAGTTGCGCAAGTCTGCTGTAGAGCTCGTCACTACCCCTAGCTGGGAGGGGGCCAGAGACAATTACTCGATGCCAACACATCTTTCAACTTCATGGATACAATTAGCATAATATTTTCTGTTAGAGAACGGAGATGAAGGAGAGGAGGAAGACTAGATAGGTAGGAGATTGAGGAGGAAAGGTAAAGATATGATTACAGAGGCTGCCAATTTATTATTATAAACAATGATTTTGAGATAAAATACAATAATGAAGCAAGCAATGGGAATCTGTTAACCAAAGAATTGTATCTAATAGTTTACTATTTATTATTAAAGATTGGAGAGGAAGGAGAAGAGAGTAAGAAGGAACAGATAAGGATGTAAAAAGAATGAAGTGAAGAGAGTGTAGAAGTCACGTTTTGAGTTTTGCAGGTCACCAAGTGTGGACTTGCAAAGAAAGGTTTTAATGATGGAACTGAGGCAGGAAAAAGCAGGCCGGAAAACTGCAGATTGAAAAATCACAGACTGGTGGCAGGTACAGACACAAAAGATGCAATGACTAAGGGCTTAGAGAATAGGGTGAACTAAGGACTAAACAACAGGTGACAACAATCAGAATGAAAAGACAGGCTACGTTACAGAACAACAGCAAAAACAGAACAAAACAGAACCTTACAAAGTTGAGGTGGAAAGGTAAAAAAAGGAAAATAAGAAAGATAAGAAAGATGAGAGGACAAAAGAGGAGAAATATTATGGAGTAGAAGAAAATGTCTGTTGTCTCAGTTTTTTTATTTTGCTCATGTTCTCTTCTGCTCTTATTCTGCCCAGAAAACCAGGGCCATTGAATAGCTGTTCAGATTGGACAGTTCAGACCTGTTTGTGGTGTTTCTGTAATCTGTCTATCACAATGTGCCTGTTAGACTAAATACAAGAAACTGCAATTGTCCCCTTTTTTTCATAGATAATAACATCAGATACTTTTATGACATATTTGCCGCTTAACTGGAAATATCCCCGGTTTTCATTTGAGACACATGGTCACCTTACACTAAGTCCGAGCCAATAGTGAGCCTTATCTTGTTTTCTCACACTTGAGCCTAGCTAGCTGGCTAGCTTTTTGGAGTGAGTGTACGTAATGGTGGCCTGACTCAGCCATGGATTTGATCTCAATCGAAAAATATCTTATTTTGCATTTTAAATAAAATGTTAAGCTACATGAACCTGCCATTATCCCTTTCATAAAGGAAAGAATGGACTTAATTTTTACATGTTCATCATAATGGTGAAGGGATTTTTTCATCTACAGCTTGCTTTTCATCGCTATTTTGTTCATATCATTATGAATAAAATGTGTAAAATATAATTTCAACTTTAGATCACTTTTATGTTAAAATCATTGCAATCAGAAGTACTGGGTACATGACATTTCTTGTTTTGAGGCATTTTCTATTGTATGCTGGACATGGAATACAGCCCAACCTTTGTCTCTCTGACAGCATGTACTGTCTTTAAAACAACGTGAGTAGTTGTGTGGTTGAATTAAATCACTATTTGAGTGACAGTTTTGGCTATTTTTCTTTAAAACGACACAAACGTATTTTCTTCTAACATGGTTCCTGCTGTTGATATTTGAAAACGTATACATTTGCTGCTTTTCAGCCACATCCGAGGTGGGGCTCAAGACCCTTTGACTCGTCAAAGAATTGCTTCTCCTACATAAAAGGTCATGCTGTGTACAAACAGGCATCAGAGATCTCTATATGTATGTATGGTTTTCAGATTTGTTTCCGCTTCTGAGGCCTAGCTCCTATAGCTGTCCCTGAATAGAGTTGATGATCAGATGGAACGTGCAGAAGGAAACTGAAATGATGCTGATCATGTGGATTCCATTCTAAGGAGGTATTATTGTTCTTGGAGTACAACTGAAGATCAGATGCAAACATATTCAAATACAGTAAATTCATCACCGCTAGACAATGTTGTCAAACAGTCAAATCAACATCAAGGTTTTTATGTCGGTTTCAAATGGTGCCGCATTCATCTTTCATCTTTATTCATTTGACTTGTATTTCATTTCAAAAACATCATCTTGCCTACACATCCTCTCTGCGATGTCACAGCTTGGGGGAAGTCTGGCTTTGCCACAAAAAGAGACATACAACTGTGTTTGAAATTTTGATTGTATTTGGTTAATGGCATAGCAATGCAAACTTTTTTCAAGGTTTAAATGGTTCCTAAATTGTTGTTTACCATTAAAAAATGTCAGATTAGATTTGCCCTAACAAATTATCTGGCAACCCCCTACAGAAATGACTAACCATAATCTAAATAACAGTTTATATGCTTAGATTTCAGTTACTGTGGGGTTACTTGTTTCTGCCATGTTTGTTAAATTGGGTCAAATAAAGATGCAGCATCTGGAACATAATGGCATGTTAATTGTCTGCTACTGAAAGGGAGTGAACAAGAAAAAACTAATAGTAGAACAAGAGAAAACAACGAACTAACGAAGAGGAGTCAGAGCCATACTTTGGTGAGAACACTTTTTTAATACAAGATTTGAACATACAGTGTCTACTGGCATAAATAAAACAATGCTATTAAACACATAAAATAAAAATGCATTTCATGTGACCATGCATTCTTCCTCAAGCATCCATACGTATGTTCAAACCTCTCATCAAGGTTGCAGCTCCCTGTGCTCAAGGAAAATTGTCAAGCATTTCCTAATTTATCTTCTTTCCTCCTTTTTGAATTTAGTATTTGTCTATTTATCATCATTATCTTTCTTCCCCATGTGAGGCATATTGTCATTTTTGTTGTAAATTGAATGTATAATATCTTATGTGTAGGTGACCAGAGCCACCAAACGTTTGATGTGTAGCAAATTGATAAAAAAACAAATTGTGTATAAGAGGCGTAACCTTTCCATTGGGTGGATGGGGAAACACGTTTTTTATTAACAAACTGAAAAAATGAAGGACAAATGCAAAGAAAAGCAAAGTACAGAATGCCCCCTGAAAACATTCAGAGAAAATAATATTGCCCTGTAAATGATTATTGATGATCCTCATCAATATTATTACTGTTATTATTACGATCATCCACATTCCAGTTGTTAGGACTCATACTTATGAATGTTAAAAGAAAATAAAGACTATATAATCTCCATAGCAAACATATATAGTAAAATATAGTAAAAATCTTAGCTTCAGAATATTGTAGCTTTCAGTCAGTTTTGCTTGTGGCTTTGTAAGAAATGCATTTATAAGGCTGATTTGATTTGACATGACAATCACTACATTTCGCTAAAATAAGAAGGTAATGAAAATATGGAACACCAACACAAAAGTAAGGTACAGATGACATTGTAATATCATCTTTCCCTCCTAAAGTCCAAGGTATGAACCTGAAATCAAAAGGACACTGTCAGTAATCGATACAATGGAGTGTTTCCCTCCATGTCTACAAAACGTGAGGACTGAAACACCTCTCACTGCATCTCTCATTTGGGACCTCACCAGAGTTTGCATTCTTGTTTTGGTAATGCCTGCAGTTGACACGATCTCTGCCGTGTGAAACGCTCTTAACTCAACATTAAGTACCTCATAAAACACTCAGGCCAACATATCTTCTGGTCTGGTGACGTCCTCCAGACAGACATGTAAACAACATATTTTTGTTGATTGTAAATCTGTTGACACAACTACTCATATCAAACATAATGGTGAAAGGTAACTGAAAAACTGAAATGTGACTAATATGTAAAATATATTCTTTCAACAAGGCATCTGAACAAGTTCTGGTTAACTGAACAACCATGTCTCATTTTTGGCATCTTTGGTAACTTTTCTGACCAATCTGCAGTTTGAGTGTTAACAAAGTTGCTGCAACCACTCTCAGAACTAGTTATTACTATCAGAGCTATGAATCCTGGGACGTCAAAAACGGGCTTTACAGTGTTAATGTCAAACCAGCTTATTTTGGGGGGTTTCGATGCTTCACAGTCAGGCTATACACTCCCCTTCATTCTCTCTTAAGAGTGACATAAAATGCAGATTTTAGATGAAGTGTCATATTAGAAATACGTTAAGACAAAACTTTATTATTTGCTGGCCTAATGAAGTGACCGAGTTAAAAGAGTGCATTTAAAAATTCTACTATAAGATCACACCATCAGTAACTGTTTTTTACCCAGTAACATCCCCTCTGTAGTTTCCAGTGCAGGCCTTCGACTGCAATGTCCTTCTGATATATCTAACCCAGCAGGAGTGATTAGATGAACTGTTGACCAGGTGACTGGGTGTCAGCAAATTATTTTGATTGAATCCATTAAGTACATCTACATGTGATGAATGAGTGTAAAGGAAACACTGAGGTGAAAGTCCAATTTACAACATGTCAACCTTTTTAATGGTTTAAATTTCCAGATCAAATTTCTCATCAAGTTAAATCAATGAATACCAGGAACAGTTTTAGTCAAAGGAGAGATTATTGACCAACTACTGAGACAGGAGTCAGGGTCTTTTATGGCCGACAGACAGATCAAATAGATGGAAACCATGGAGTTTGTTAAAGGACTCATCGTGAGGCTGTTTTTGGAGTGGTCATTGTGCTGTCAAAGACGGAATAATGGGAACATATGAGCCTTCTAACTTCATACTGAAGCTGGACCCCAAAAAGCCAATACTGGTGAAAGTGGACACATAAAAAATCATCATAATTCACCGATAAAAATAAATCTATATATTATAATGTAACACTATTGCCTATTGAGGCAATTATCATTATGTCCACTAGCTATACATATAGATGACACTTGATCATTCCAATATTATGATTTATTGGATTAGCAAAACGTGTGAAAAAGGAAAAATAATCTGAACATAGACAAGAGACCAGGTTGCATTATTAATGAACACAAAAAAAGCAACTCTTGGTAACTGGCAAAAACAAAGCAGGCGAGTATGTCATCAATACTGAAGGGTCTAAATCATTACTCACCTGTAGTGACCACTAGACAGCACCTTAGGTTATTGCAAAGGGTCAAAAATTGTTAGCGAAAAACATGAAAAATAATGGAAATCAAAACGTGTGATTACATAAAATGGGTCACTCTGGCCATACACCAGGAGATACATTTCAATTCAGATAATATGCCAAGAAAAAATTTAAATCACTTTAAAAATGTGATTTGAAAAAAGGTACATCATGAAGAATCAATTCTCTACACTAAGATTTAACAAATTGCAATACACTATGTATTTATATATATTTTTTTAATCAAACAATTTGAGGCTGTATCAAAAACTTGGTAAAAAAAACTTACAGATTTTATCAACCATGTCTGTGTTTTCTGCAATTAGGTTTTTAGGACCAATTTGACACACCCCAACCCCTGCCCCCGCCCCCCTGCCCCGCCCCCACCCCCTGCCCCCGCCCCCCTGCCCTGCCCCGCCCCCTGCCCCCGTCCCCCCCACCACAACAATGCCCTTTGAGATATGTGAATGAATGTTGTATCCCTTTCAGAACCATCTAGATCACTTTCAATAGGACTTCACTGTTTCCCGCATATTAACTATGAGAAAAAGAGCTTCCTTGCTACATAAAAAAATAATTACCCCTTGTCTAAAATAAACTGCAGGAGTCTTTTTCCATATTTGATTTACACAAATGTTATTGAATTATAAATACACTTATTATTATTTCAACAGGCGAATCAATAATTATTTACAGAAGACACTTGTCGTATCACCACAAAGGCAGAATGGCATTGAAATTGTCAATGTTATGATCATATCAGGACAATGATCATATACTGATAATCATAATATTCAGATAAGGGAGCTTTAAATAATAATAATAAAAAAGTGGGACATTCAATTGTTATTGATCATATTTCCCTCTTGAATGATTTGGGCGGCTTTGGGAAACCCAGGCCAGATAAAAACCCTTGAGCCTGAATTGTAAACTGTACATGTAATATTACCCTGGCCAGGGTGGATGAAAATCACAGTTGGCATTCTGAACCTACACTTTAACATAGGCTGTTGGTAGTGCTCATTTAGCCTGGACTAGGCTTGGACTATCTATTGTCTATTGGGTTGCACCATAACTTTCTGATCAGGGAAAAAGAGATCCTGCAGGCTATTTCAGTCAGGAGATCTCCTCCAGCACCACCACCAAAACAAAACTATTACGATCAGATACTTTTCCAAATATACAGAGATTCTGCAGGCTAGTTCAATCAGGAGATCTCCACCACCACCATCAAAACCATACTATAACTACCTATCAAATACTTCTCCCAATATACATAGGAATTAAAAGAAAACAAAACATTTCTAATTGTTTTTACGCTACCTTTGTAATGCATATCGTCACTAGACATTGTGTGAATAAGGATACAAACATACAATTAGTGTTAAAAGGCAAACCTTATTGACCGAACCGACCGGCTGACCAGCCAAGAGGCAGGCTGTCCTAGATCCACATCATTATGTTGCTTTTGTTTTGGATCATAGAATGCTTCCTCTCTATTAGAAACCTTTTTAGCCTACAGTGTGTTTGTTTCTTGTCTTCTTGTATTATTCAAGATACAAAATAAAAAGAGAGCTGTTAGGCAAGTAGTTGGATTTAAGTCAGTCCAAAAACAACAAAGAAAACCACAACGAAATGCACAAAGTAAAGCAAAAGCCCATTTAGTCTCAAACTGAGAAATAAAAAGCACTGAGACAGGAGGGGCATGTCTTTCCAAACTAGTTATTCAGCTTTAGCCAATGAGATGACAAGAGACTGAAGTGTCCTTAATGTGGCTGCTGTTACCACGGGTACCACCTAGTTCTCCCTCCATATCCTATCTTTCAACTTCAACTCAGCCTTGATCACATCACCCCAAAACCCTCCCAACCCGAAGTACAAAGTTCGTTCCCACTTTGCCACAGAGCCTCTACCCTCTTCCCACCCCTCATTTCCAAACAGACAACACTGGTGCGAGACCATGAAAAAGTCCGCCTGCTTCTCTCCTCCCTTCCTGGAGGAGCCAGCTAACCTTAGGGGGGCACGTAGGGTGGGGGCGATCTGTAGGGGGTCATGTTCTTTGGACGAGAGCCTTTCCCTTCCATCGGGGCGGTGAAGGGGGGCGGTGGCTGGTAGGGAGGAGCGTTGGGATCTTCGTCCCTGAGAGCGGTGTACTCCCCTAGGAGGTCATGGTTCAGGGGGGTGGTCTCTGGACTGGCCATGCTGGGGTACTCCGGCGGAGGCAGAGGGGGCTTCTCTTCCTGGAGGATGAGGGGCATGGAGGAGGATGGCGGGGGTTTGGAGTCATCAAGCTCATCTGCAAATATAATCGGCACCCCCTTCTTGATAAAGGTCGCTTGGTCCTCGATGGTCAGCTTGCCTTTGCGCTTCTTGCGGTAGCAGATCATGGCGATGATGCCGGCAGTCAGTAAAATGGCCGCCACCACCACAGCGGGGATGACCGTGTGAAGGTAAACGTCGTCCGTGCTCTGCCGTCCACTGCCCATTGCTGGAGTTGCCGCTGGCGGGATAGGAACAGTGATTTCGCCTGGCGGCACAAACATGTAGTTTCGGCAGACGCCTGTCCCTTTGACCTTGATGTCGATGGGTTTGAAGTCAGGTTCCATGGCAGAGACGAAGGTCTGGGAGGGCCTCCCCTGGGCATCAGATATCCTTCGGGACATGGTCTGAATTTGCTCTTTGGGACAGGGGTTCTGCTGGAGACTGTTGTTGGTCCATTCCACCACGATGGATCCTTTGGTGATATTCCTCAGCGTGATTGTGCTGCTGTTGCGGTCGCCGAACGAGTACGCCAGCTTCTTGACAAGCATGATCTTCTTGTTGATATCGTTGGTCACCTGGCGGGGTTCACCGTGGAAACGGGCCTGGAACAGTACTGGGGACTTACCGTTCGAAGCCCAACGGTTCACGCGGACCTCAAAGGCGTCCACGGCGTTCAGACCACCCTTATCGGTTGCCTGCATGAAGTACTCATGTTTACCTACATGATTGGAGTCAGGCAGGCCATATAGCAGCTGGCTTGTGCTATTGAACTTTATCCAGGAGTCATCTCCAACCACCTCGTTGTGGTTCATCCGCAAGGTCAACCTCAGCTTGTCTGTCGTGCCGTCCTCCTTATCAAAGAAGGTATCCGATGGGATCTTCACTTCAAAATAAGTGCCAACAAAGGCGTTGACCTGATCGATGGGGTTGCGTAGATCCGGTTTTTCGTTGCTTGGGTCAGGCAGGGCAGGCGAAGGGGTGGTGCGCCTGGCTGGTTTGGCTGTGGTGGTCTTGGGTATCGGGGTGGTCTTGGGTCTCTTTGGTCTCTTGGTTGGCTTTCTGGTGGCCACTGTGGTGGTGGGGGGGAGTGTCGGCGTGACCTCTGGAATGGGATGTCTGGTCATCGTGGGTTGAATCGAGATGGTACTAGTGGACTCCATCACTCTGGTGGGCAGGGCAACACTCTGGGTGGGAGTGTGGGCATAGGAGTCTCTGACACGGATTGTGGGCTTCATGGGCAAGGGCACTGGCCCCCTCATAGGTGGGGCTGAGCTGTCTGTAGGGGCGGCGATGGCGGGTGACGAGACAGTGGGTACGATGCGAACGGGGGGCTCCACTACAGAGGGCGGAGGGAGCACAGTTAGAACTGGGGTAGGTGTGTTGTTCAACTGACGCCTCACCCGTTTGGGGATATGAGGTTTCTTGTTGGCGATGTGCCAACCGACCACAGGGTATCCCAACTGAGCCGACATAGTGCCTTCTTTGGCAGGCGCCTGAACGCTGCTGATGTTAGGGATGTTACTTTGATCCAGGGAACAACCCAGTTTCCACGAGAGGAGGGCTCCGTTCTCCACCACCTTCTTGGCATTTCCAGGTCCGGCCATGAAGGCGGACATGTCGAACAATCTGTTGTTAACCACGGGAAGAATCTTCATGTGCTGCAGCGCCACTCCAGAGAACGTCTTCATCTTGCCCAGCAGCTCTACCCTCTGTCTGGAATTCATCTTGGTCAGGTCTGCATCCAGAATAACCGTGAGCACTGTTACCGGTTCCTCATTGCCACAAACGAACGGCTGCACATCGTTGTTAGACGTTGACTGGATAGCCAGCTGAATGGGGTCGCTGTCTGCGTGTTCCTCTGGGTAAACCTCGATGGAAAAGACATCCTGGCTGCCGTTGGATGTGGAGACGGAGATGTAGTTGACACCTTTGTCATTCTCCAATGGGAGACCCTGTAGAATGTTGCTCTTCATGTCCCAGTGAAGCCATGATGGGAGTGTTTCCTTGCCTGACTCAGTGACCTGGAAAAAACAGGGTTGATAAGTATTTATTTTCCCAATGAACATGATAAAGTACAAGGAAACATATAACTATAGACTGTTTCTTAGATAATATGATATGTTTAGAATGTACTCAAATCTACAGTAGAGGAGAGAATATAAATTGATCCAATACTTTGATTCTAAAATAAGATTGGTGAAAAGAAATGTCAGGCTCAATTTAACCTTTATAAATGTATATATGTCTACAAAAATGTAATACATCAACATTATGCTGCAAGATATATTTTCTGCAATAGCAAACATTGCTGCATTCAGATTTTGCATAGCATACAGTGAATGAGCTTTTTCTACTCTAGGATTAATTTCCATTTCCAAGCCTGCTTACAGCCATCACACTCAGGGAAAATAATATATTTAATCCATTTATGGAATCAAATATAGAAAAAAATAATTATTTTACATGTGATCAACTGCAACCCTCTCGCTTTTCATAGTTTCCCAGGTACTGCAGGAATAACTCACAGGTGGGCAGAACACCTGCGCAACTGATGAGGTCAGTGATGAACTAAGTTCAACACACCTGGTCTTTCAGGTGGATTAAATCAAAGAAGTGAATGGTTTGTGGTTCTCTGGGACTAAGTTTGATTTGGAGTTACATCACATCACCAGCATCACATCATGCCAGCAGGCAATCTGACACAACATGACCAGACGTCTAGAAACATTCCAATTGTTTCTGACAAAAGAGTGAATAAACCGAAACTAGTTATTTGCTTTCCTGCCCTCCCAACCAGTTCATTTCTACATTTGCTAGGAAATTGCATTGTATTAATTATACATAGTTTGACACTCTGGATGGATCATTAATGTACCAGTATATAGCTATCACCAGAGGAGTGTGTATGTAACCAGTATACAGCCATCACCAGGGGAGTGTGTATGATGTAACCAGTACACAGCAATCACCAGGGGAGTGTGTATGTAACCAGTATACATCTATCACCAGGGGAGTGTGTATGTAACCAGTACACAGCAATCACCAGGGGAGTGTGTATGTAACCAGTACACAGCAATCACCAGGGGAGTGTGTATGATGTAACCAGTATACATCTATCACCAGGGGAGTGTGTATGTAACCAGTACACAGCTATCACCAGGGGAGTGTGTATGATGTAACCAGTACACAGCTATCACCAGGGGAGTGTGTATGTAACCAGTATACATCTATCACCAGGGGAGTGTGTATGTAACCAGTATACATCTATCACCAGGGGAGTGTGTATGTAACCAGTATACATCTATCACCAGGGAAGTGTATGTAACCAGTACACAGCAATCACCAGGGGAGTGTTTATGTAACCAGTACACAGCTATCACCAGGGGAATGTGTATGATGTAACCAGTATACATCTATCACCAGGGGAGTGTGTATGATGTAACCAGTATACATCTATCACCAGGGGAGTGTTTATGTAACCAGTACACAGCTATCACCAGGGGAATGTGTATGATGTAACCAGTACACAGCTATCACCAGGGGAATGTGTATGTAACCAGTATACAGCTATCACCAGGCGAGTGTGTATGTTACTAGTAAAGAGTCACCAGGAGATTAATAGAAACAGCAGCTGGGTTTTGACATGTACACGCGTGCACATACATCACTGCTAGCCCCACCCCAGCATCAGAGCAGATGTGGCTATTTTAGAGCAAACTTTGACAGCTTTGGTGATGGGTAATGTGGTTATGTATCCAAAAGCTCCTGGCTGCCATCACCCACAGAGGATGGGATGACGTCTGTGTGTGTGTGTGTGTGTGTGTGTGTGTGTGTGTGTGTGTGTGCGTGTGTGTGCAGGCGTGTGATGAGGACAAGTTGATGTGTGTGTGTGTGTGTGTGTGTGT
>JACXGJ010012713.1:0-17430 GCA_016801105.1 Esox niger
CCAGCCACCCCACTGAACTGTATCCCAACCTCAACCTGCTTCTCTGGCCACGTAGAAGGACAGAGACCCACATGATGTAACGTCTATCTGACTCAGTCATTCCTTCCAGTCCCAGTCCCAGGGCAGGCATGCAGGCAGGCAGGCAGAGAGCAGACTGAGTGAGCCCAGACAGAGACAGCCACTTGATTCCTGCTGATGGAAAGGCTGCACAGATTACACATCTGCTGCCAACGCTGCATCTGTTCCACTCCCACTCGCAGCGGAATGGTGATACTCGCCCTGCATGTGTTGTGCGCGTGAGTGCGCGTGCGAGGATGCTTCACTGTGTTTCATACACGGAGACATATAAGAGCGTAACTGCTGGAGTGCGCACATATTAACCCACAAATAAACGTCTGTATTTGGTGTCAATCATCGTGACAAAGCAGTGGATCCTGTTTCCTGTTAGCAGCGCTGTAGACACACATCTGGCAAACACACACACCCCCACACACCCACACGTAGAGAGAAAGAGAGATGGAGGGATGGAAGAAAAAGAATGAAGAGCCCCCGTCCTCTGGCCGAGTGACAAGGGCTCATGGGAAAACATGGCGGCGTTTCCCACACCTGTTCCTATAACACCATGTGGCACCTTATAATGCTAAAGTCTGTCCTGTGATTCATTTGGAATGTGTTGCCTGGTCGTAAGACAGCGAAAAGGGTTAGCCATCTTTCAGAAAATTTTGTCCGCTGTAATTCTAGGTTTTAAACCAGATTTCCCCCCCGCCAGCTCCAATCTTCTCCGGACCCGTTCAGATAAGAGCGTAGAAACCAGTTAGTCGCAGCCCGTTTGTTGGTTAGCTAGCGGGAGTGTTTTAGCGGGGCGGACCAGGCCTGGGAAACGGGGAGGGGAGATGGAGTTACCTTCCGCAGTACCAGAGAGGCCTTCGGCTTTGAAGTTGCTCGTGCTCTTCTTCCGCCGGTGCTTCTTTCGGTTGGCATGCGGAGATGGGGGCGGGTCCATCTTCGGGCTGGTGGTGCTGGAGATGGAGGGACTGGAGCAGACGGAGTCACCCAGGCCCGTGTCTGTGGGGAGTGGGGGGGTGCGGGGTGAAAAAAACAACACATAAGAAACCGTTTCGGGTCCCTCATTTCATTCACCCCTCCTCAGGCTGGCCCGGGATATCAGGGCCAGGAGGCTGAGAGCCGCTTCACTTTTCATGTGTCAAGCTGACAGCTGTGTCTGGCAGCGGAATAAAATAACATTCAGCTCCCATCAATATCAGCGTGGTGGGCGGGGGGCCGGGGCGGGGGGAGCCAGCTCTTAGCACAGCGACTGCAGCGACTGACCGCAACAGACCAGGCGGCCCCAAGGACGGCCGTAACTTACTCCACTATCGTTTAGTCTCAGCTCAAGTCGGCAAACTTGACGACTGATCTCTGCTGACAAGACGGCGTCGCGGAGCGCACAATTAACTGCCCGGTATTAACAGCCCTCCCCCTTCCGCCGCGCCGGCCACCTCACCTCATATCCCCCTGTCCTCGCCTCCCCGGTCTCCCGCCTCTCTATTGGTCAGCGCTATCACATAGCAAACCTCACGACACATTCTCCGTGTATCTCTAAACAGCCTTCATTCACGTATGGTTTCTTGAACTGTGAGCTGGCCTCCCTCTTTTCCCTCCAACCTTTGGGACATACATGAAACTGATTAAATATTACATCGTTAGACAGCTAGGTGCATCTTGCGCCAACAGTTTGTATCAGATGACACATTATCTGCACGTTCAAGACGCGATGACACACTAGATTGCAATCGGAACAGCGGAGCAAACGCGCCTGGAAATGACGCGTGTTCTGTAACTGAAATGAACCACCGTTGTGGGTATATGAGCACTGTAATATACGAGCCGTGTGTGTGTGAAACAGACGGCTAAGTGGGCCTAGTAAACAGGAAGCGGAGGTAAACTGACTTCCTCTTAGTCGGGCCACGGTTTGCTGGGAGATCAGAGGATTGGCTGGAGGCTACTGAGAGCTGGCATTCCACAGCCGGGCTTTCCAAGTCAAAGACCCCTGCTGCAGTCTGCACACACACACACACACAGACACACACAGACACACACAGACACACACGTTTGTACAGCTAACCTCATGGGGACCAGAAAATAGAAATTGCATGCTCCCTTGCCCTAATAACAACCCTAACCTTGACCCTAAACATAACCCTTACCGTAACCTAATCTAACCCTAACCCTAACCTCAATAAAGTAACATTTATGCCTAAACTTTACCAAGGTGAAATGCATAACCTTAACCCTAAACTTAACCAACAATGTCTAGACCATAAAGAAACTCCAATTCTAACACTGAAATGAATTGTAAGTTTGACCCTAAACCTAAACCCTGAGGCAGAAATTGACTTTTGCCTCATGGGGACCGACAAAAAGTCCCCATGAGGCAAATGTTTTCTGGTTTTACTATATTCATTGGGACATTAGACCTAAAACACACACACACACACACACACACACACACACACACACACACAGGGCTCTTTCACAGAACCGCCGCACCACAACACACTCCAAAGGAGCTGTCCCGTTTTGTTCGTCATAGGCAGTGGGTTCTGGTGAGCCCCATTGGGCAAAGCGGGTGAAAACATCGGGTCAAAAGGGATCCGGACAGAAATGTCATTTTTAAATCTCACACCCATCCAAGCCGGGACAAGTTGCAGTAACATCCAAAGCTAGACGTTGTGAGAAGCATGGGGATAACAAACGGGTTAAAGGCTGCTCCTGTGTGCACAGTCCTACACTGGAGGGGGGAGGGGGGGTTGGCATGACACCGATGCCCCCTGGCTGAGGAGGAATGAAAATAGGAACATTACATTAGTCAGAGAGGTGGAGCTCGGTGGAGAGTCTGCGGCAGTAACATCCCCCCAGAGCAAGCTCCCTGAGCGGGGAGGAACGTTAGCATGCTAACCCTAACCCCTGACTGCCTGGATCACAGCCCTCTGGCTCCAGCAGGCCTGGGGGTCTCCACAGAACAACAGCCGCCTAATTTAAGAGACACTCATTACTCTTAATGCTTTCAATGTTTCATAATGAAGGAGGAAAAGGCAACTAAACGCAGAGGGGATAAAGGCCAAATGGTGTGTGTGCGCGCACGCGCGCTTGCTCAAGGCCATATATGCTAAGAGTAGCTAATGGAACAGAGGCCAGAGATGTCATCGTCATCCAATTCAAAGTCTGTGGAGAAAAGACGACACATCCAGATACTGAACCCTGCAGCCTCCTCCTTCCCCCTCTCCTTCCTCCCCTTCTCCCCTCTACCCCCGTGCCTGGATTCCCTCCTGTTCTACATTGGCTTCTTCTCTCCCTCCCCTCAGCTATCCTCAACTTGTTGTCTTCAGTCGGTCGGTTATGTTTTAGCAACAGATTCCCAAATTCTAGAACTTTCCGCTGAACCCACTACCAACCGGGAGGTGCATTCACCCGGTCCCGGGGAAGACCCATGACAATTCTGGTCATGCCAAGAACCGGCATGTCAACATATTAATACTACACACAAGTGTGTGTGAAATAGCTTAGCCTGACCTGAAGCAGGAAGTAACGACACAACACTGTTGCTAATCATGTTCTGATGAAAGGTTTGAGGGAAGTCCTAGTGTCAAAACAGCAGAGGCCGAAGAGTTTTCGCAAACACAGTCTGAGAGTGTCCGACAGGCAAACAGCACAGTTCACTTAAAAAAAGCAGCTAAGTCTGTAGCATTACAGACAGCTAATTACTACACAAAGAACCTTCCCCAGGAGAGGGTCTCTCAGGTTTTAGAGTATCTGGTTGCGCTGGGCTCCAGGGACTATTAGGTGATGAGTTCTCAGATCCTGGGGCCACTGGTCATCCAGCTATCACAACTCATCCCGTCAAGGCGTCCAGATAAGAGGAGAGGCACCTCGTTAAGGAGCTTGGTAAAGGTTATTTATATAAGAATGGGTTGAGGGCCTACAACGTTTTCAGACGATGTTAAGAGCAACGCTCAATGGCCTTCAAGATCCCAACGCACGCACGCACGCAGCATAACCGACTGTGGCAACAAAATGGGAATCGTGAAAAGATCCATTTCAATAATGTTCCATGTTCCACATGTTCTGATCGGATCAGGGATGTCACCTTGGTTCATGTCGTGAATGCGCAGCCTTCAAACACACTTGTTCGGTTCGGGCTGGATCAGGTGTAACACGTTTGCGTTACTTCATAAATGGCCTCATTAAAACATCAGGGCAAATAACCTTGAGTGAAATGAAGCGGACAAGCGTAAGCCGCCCCCCAGTTGGTTAAAGGCAAACCAAAGGTGATGAAAGGGCCCCAGCTGCGTGCGACACCAGGGCCCCTGGGAGTCCACGCATTTAGAGCCTTTCACAACTTTAAACGATATTCCGCTCTGGACAGCAATACACTTTGACACTCGGGGAGCAAAGTCGTTGTGTGTGTGTGTGTGTGTGTGTGTCTGTCTCTCAGACTCATCGTCACGTCGATGCACGCTGGCTCCGACAGCTGTCAGTCTCAGCCCAGCGCCCAGCCGATAGTGGATACATACGTGTCGAGAACATGAGGCAGTCATTGACCAAGCAAGACTGCTTATTTCACTGCATTAAAAACTACAACGAAACCCCATTAGAGACAATGACACCCACAAACACATCCCCATCCAAACACACTTGCTGGTAAGTGCCTATAACGATGAATGTGTTCTTGCTAATGCCTGTCTCCGAGTGGCCATTAGCTAGACAAACCGTTGAGGCAACATCAGAGGCCCGTCAGACCGATCAATACAGGAGGGATGAGAGGCGAGGAATGCCCCAGCTCGGAGCTCCGCTCTCAGACCGCGTGTGCTAAGGCAGGCTCCCCACGGTGGAGCTCCGTGTCAGGACCCTAATGAAGTCAATGGGGAATGCAGTGGACCGGGACTGGACTGACCCTCTCTGGGTGTCGTCCTCGTACCTGTGCTGACTCCGGAGTTGGCGATGACGGTGGCCTCGCTCCATTGGTCGGCGGAGGAGACGGAGTACGACCTCTGGTGCATTCCGTCACCACGGCTGTTAAAGGACACCAAGCTAATCCCACTGGCCATCTGAGATGCAGAAGAACTACTGGTTACGACACCTAACAGGGTGAAGGAGAGACCGAGGAGATAGTGAACCGGGGAGGGTTAGAGAGGATGGAAAGAGAGTAGGAGAGAGAGAAAGAGTGATGGGGTCAGTCATTTGTAAAAGCGACTTGTTTCCTGTAATATTCCAGTTTACTAAAACCAAAAAGAACAAAAACAAAATCTGTCAGTTTACATTTAACTATAATTAGATTCTACTGGCAAAAAACAGGCCAGACTCCAGTGGCGCTGGGATAAGAAATTCCGCCACTACACCTTTAGCATAACCTTGACCCTAAAGCCAACCGCCCTCTGGATGACGCCTGCCTCTGTCACACCACAGGGGACATTAAGGTCCCGGTCCCTCTAAATGTGGCCCCCGGTTCTGTACACGTACATGAAATTGCTTGGCCGGCGGACCCACTTTAAGCAGTAGGAATATAATAAGCTAATGTGACTGTAAGCAAAGCCGAACAGAGCGAAGCCCTCATTTACCAGAGTAAATGACCCTGTTGCTGTGTGTGTGTGTGTGTGGGAGGGCTGAGAGAGCAGTGCTACTTCTGCTTATGACAGAGTCCCTGAGTCCAGCCCGGCTGGAGAGAAAACCCGGGAAACCTCAGGTTGCTCCGAACGCACGTGGAAAGGTGAGCTGGGACGCTAGGGGATGCTTTCTCTCTCAGACACTTTCATATGCATGTGCCCCCCCCCAACCAAAACACGCACGCGCACACGCACACAGAGAGAGAGAGATAGAGAGGATAAAACAAACACCTTACAAGCAGCTTGCTGCTTAAATCAAACCCTTGAGTTGCCAGGCTTTCATGGCCTAACAACAGTGAGTGAATCATCTTCCCCCCTCTTTCTCCCTCACTCTTTCTCCCCCTCTCCCTCCCTCCCTCACCTCTCATTCTCTCATTACAGCTCATTTCTGTAGTTGCCTGAGTGGAGAGCGGACTCTGATTGCATTAATATTCATGACTGTAATTAGTACATGTATTATGGGTCACTGAATATTCATGCTATTAGTTTGGTCCTCCTGGAGATGGGTGTGTGTGTGTGTGTGTGTGTGTGTGTGTGTGTGTGTGTGTGTGTGTGTGTGTGTGTATCCCCTCAGCAGTATGGTTTATGGCCCATTGTTTGACAGCACTCTTTTTGCTGAAGGTAAAATGACATAAATTACTGCAACATTATCACATTGGCATCCTCTTCAGATACCGCAGAGTGCACCAGAACGTGTGTGTGTGTGTGTGTGTAAAGAGAGGGACCAGATGTGTTCTCATCCATGTGCGCGTCAGTGCACGGTCTTCAGACTCTCTCCCTTCTGTCTCTCCCCCCCACTTTCTCTCCAGTCACTATCTCACTTCTCCCCTGTCTCTCTCTCCAGTCACTATCTCACTTCTCCTCAACCTCTCCAGTCTCTCTCTCACTTCTCCTCAACCTCTCCAGTCACTCTCTCACTTCTCCTCAACCTCTCCAGTCACTCTCTCACTTCTCCTCAACCTCTCCAGTCACTCTCTCACTTCTCCCCTGCTTCTCTCTCTCACTTCTCCCCTGCTTCTCTCTCTCACTTCTCCCCTGCTTCTCTCTCTCACTTCTCCCCTGCTTCTCTCTCTCACTTCTCCCCTGCTTCTCTCTCTCACTTCTCCCCTGCTTCTCTCTCTCACTTCTCCCCTGCTTCTCTCTCTCACTTCTCCCCTGCCTGTTCCACTCACCCCATACCTCTCTCTCTTTCTCTCTAACTTCTCCCCTGCCTGTTCCACTCACCCCATACCTCTCTCTCTTTCTCACTCCTGCCCCCCGCTCTCCTTCCCTGCCTCTTTCACACTGTGGACTCTCTTCTCCCCCGCCTCTCTCTCTCTCCCTCCCAGCCTCACCCCCACCACGGGCTCACCAGGTCCACCAGGTCCCAGCTGCAGACAGCTCATGTCTTTGGCGAGGCCGTTGGTCTTGGGGCTCGGGACGGCAGCGCAGGTAGATACCGCTCTAGGAGGCCTCTTCCCTGGGACCTTCACCGTGGTCCTCAGCAGGTCAATTTCCTTCCCGTGGATGTTCTGCATGTAATCCTAAAAAGAAACGACGTGGGACAGTCAGACAGGAACCCACATTGCTTTATACTAGGATGACCATAATTTGCTCCCACCTAGTGGAAGGTAGCAGAATTACAGAACAGTGTGTTCAAATAAACTCTGCTCTCCATTAGCTTTACTAAATACAATATTTTGGGGTATTTTAAAAAAGCCTTAAAAAGTGTTTTAAAAGAGTTCCCTACACTAGTCTGTGGTTGTATTTTTTCATTCCACCACAAATTGAGTGAAATGTGTAGAATATTTGTAAATGAAAATGAAAAAAAATCATCCATTGCCTGTTTGAGGAGAGATACTGTGTGTCTTAGTGGCACCAGTGAAAGAGGAGTGTGCCAATATTCTATTTGATGACCGAAGGATTATGGGATACAATTTCAGCCTTTACATAACTGAAATATACAATTTCAATAAAGGCATGTAGACCACTACATTTCCTAGCGACCACAGTCTCTACATGACCTCTGGGCTAACCAAACAAACCTCTACCACTCTGCCATTCAATGGAACAATATTTCCATCTGTCCATTTCTATACTTCTCTTTCTTCTATCGTTAAGGTCATTATTGTATGGCCATTGCATTTGGCTCTTCTAAAACACCAAATGTCTACCTACCAAATGAGCAAGAAAAAAGCGGTTATATCCAGTTCAGAAGCTACTGTGGTGTCTTTAAACTGCCCAATGCAGTGCTGCTATGCTGCATTGAATGGTTTTAACTTTGATCGCAACCACTGGAAGTTATGCTGAAGAGCACTGTAACACACGGAGCCCTATGCCACCATTTCATTCAACAAGCAATGAGGAACCCTAAAGCAGTCATCGAACATCAATCGAACGGATTCACCTTGGCACAGATTGGAATTCAATCTCCATTGGAGATTTTTTGAATATGCATTATTAAGCAGGCCTACAAATAAGATATCTAAAAGGAATTTGTTATTCATCGGGCACGACTTAAGCGGCGTTGCCCAATTTCTCCCCAGAGACTACATAACAGGTCCGTGATTTGAGTGGGTTTTTGTCGAAATCACACAAATGTAGGAAAGACACAGTGGAGTTCTCGTTAAAATGCTGGTTTGTTAACAGTGGCAGACCCGCGTGCGTGCGTCCCTGGCTGCACACTGAGTGGGGGTCAACCACACACAGCAATATGAATGAGAGCTTAGACCACGTGCAGAAACAAAGCTCTCACAGCATCCGAGACCCAATGTGACACAATCAAAGACCATTCCGAGCAAAGCGGAGAAGCGGGTTTGTGAGTGTGTGCGAGTGTGTGTGTTCGACGCGGGTTTGTGTGCGCGTTCATAATCATGTGTGTGTTTTCAAAACAATGTGTGTGTGTTTATGTACTTGCGGGCACCGGGATGCAGCCTCAGAGGCTGTCCAGACCCCCCCCCCCAGCAGGAGGCTGACAAAAGGCCAATTCAAAGCCAAGTGCTCTCAACACGGCTTAACAAGTCACTGGAGAGCCCTTGAGCCGGGGCCCCTGGAGGGCCGATGAGGGCCCGACACAGCCCACCGACAGCTTGACGGAGGTAATTGAGTCTCCATTTGCATTGGGGAACTTTCATCATCCAAACCGCAGATCATAAACAGAGGAAGGAGAAACAAGGGAGAAGAAAGGGAGGAGTGGGCGGGGAGAAAAGGGGGCTGTCGCAGAGCGGAGATGGGCGGTCAAAGGAAGTAAGCGTGTACTTGTGCTTGTTCATGAACAACTATGGTGGGGAAATATGCAGCCGGGGTCACAATACAGCCGCGGTGACAGAAAAGGGGAGTGGCCAATGCATTAACAGGCACGTCATCTGAGAAGCTACACAAATGAACTGCCAATGAAACTGAAGTGGTTTAGGTAAGACTAGTCACACCAGAAATAAACAGTCGAATGGCTCCTTGGCACTTGGTCGGGACTGTTCATGTTTCTTAGCGACGTGACTCATAGCTTTTCTGCCAATTAGGTGGCATGCGATTGCCATCCACTTAATTAGCCACATTAATGTGATTTCTTTGCACATAGTCGGGCAATTAGCAGCGTTTTTGATTGAGTTTCATTCTATTAGCCTCCACAAACACGCTAATTGTCTCGTGCACTGCAGATGCACAGTGATAGGGGCAGCATGCACGGCGTCAGAGGGGTGTGTCGTAACGGTTGCCTGCTACTCCCCTCAGAGGATGTCCCAATCCAAAGGGACCTGTCAACATTGGGAATGTTTTTAATACATCAGATTAGCCATATATAATGGCTAAGCTAAATCTTTGGATACAGAATCTTCTGATGAATTCCAATTAAATTAATTGATAAAAAAGTTACCCAATACTACAAAAACACACTAAGAAACCATGGAAACCTTCTTTATGCAGAAGAAGATATTTACCCCTATCTTTACCACCACATAAAATGACTAAAATACAAATCTGGGAGAACAAAACAGGTGCAACAGATTAGGAAATTTAACAGAGTAACTTTGGAGAGTCCAGCCTTCCATATAAATTTGAAATATGATCTGGTTCAGTCTTAACCATATGGGTGTGTGGTACCAATTCAAGCCAACGTAAAAAGACCTAGCTGAGGCCCTCAGAAGAAAGATGATTAATGACCATGAGTCTGGGAGCAGTACCAAAGCCATTTCTAAGCATTTGTACACCTACAAATACAGAAAATTCCAACCTACTTGCAATCTACATAGGACATGTCGTCCTTCCATATCAGTCAAAACATTTGCAGGAGTCAGCTGTCAGAGACTGCACAAACATGGCCGACATGGGAGGTCAGGAGGAAGCCTCTGCTCTCATAAAAAGAATATCAGGACACTATGAAGTCTGCCAGGCAACACCTGGTTAAACACCCAAACTACTGGGACATAGTGCTCTGATCAGACAAGTCAAAAGTCAAGTTGTTTGGCTGCAATGCCAGAGGCCATGTTCAGTGAAAAACTAAACACTGCCTTTGAACTAAACCAACCATAAAGCAAGGAGGCGGCAACAATGTTATGGGGCTACTTTGCTGCCTCAGGGTCTGACTGACTTGCCATTATGGAGTCAACCATCAATTCCATATTCTACCAGAGAATTCTTAAGCAGAATCTGTAGAAATCTTAAAGCCAAATTAAAAACGGATCCCACAACAGGACAATGATCCAAAACACACAAGCACAGCAACATCACAGTGGCTCAAAAAAGAGGAAATGGAGGGGTTTGTAATTGCCAAGTCAAAGCCCAGATCTCAATCCTACTAACATGTTGTGGGGGGGCATAGTTGAAGAGGTACTGTGAAGACAAGCATGTAAAAAAAGACAGAAGAAACAGCTGTGTAATTTCAGACAAGGGGGAGGGGGGGCAACACCAGCTATTGAAGTAAGGGGTGTACTTACCTTCTCCCCACTATGAAAATTGTGTCTTTTAAAAATGTGGTTTCCTTTATCTGTCAATAGTGTTAATGTGAAGCTTGCATACCAAGATCCAAATGTCCAAAAACAACTTTTCAGCGTGTATTATTTTCACATGACTCTCAGTTACCTCTTCAGATAACCTTTGACCCCATTCCTACATTCCTGGCCACAATCTGTCTCTCCATCTGACTGTCACTGCCCGCCTGTCAGTCACTGCCCGTCGGTCTGCCAAAGTCGAGGCGGCGTGGCATTAGAAAGAATGATTCCGATTCCAATTAACAATAACAATAACAATAACGCCTAATGAGATTCCGGGGGAGCGCTGGAGGGGAGGGGCGCCGGGTGACAGAATGCGGTGTCTGGGCCGGGAGAGGGGACGTTGAGGTCCTGTGTGTGCCAACAGGGCAGCCAGGCGGGCAATTAAAGCGGCCCATTAAGACGCCGCTATAGCCCATCATCAATGTCGGTCGTGAGCAAACAGAGGACGCGGGCTTTCTAATTAACATTGCCGCTCTCTACCCGCGTGTGAGGGCGGGTGTGATGTCAGCGCGCGCGTTTGTCACTTCACCACAACAAGCGCGGCGACCGTGTATTGCAAGGAGCGGGTGGATGGGAACATTGACGCGAGCGAGGGAGCAGAAGAAACCCGGAGCATTGCCGGGCCGCTAATGGGCCAACACACGAGAAGAGGCACTGGAAAGCGTCACTGTAAAACGGGACAATTAGGTACGGTGTGAGCCCGGACAGACTGACTGACTGACAGACCCACGCCGACAGAGACCGACCCTTCCCTCCCAGTGCTCTTACACACGGAGCGAGATGGCCAACGACAGGTTGTGATGTCGTCACGAACGGTGGTAACAGTTCCCCAGCTAGCTAGGTCTGGTTGCGGAAGGTGTGGACAGTTAAAGTGAATACCAGAACGGAAGGTTTACCGAAGTCTAATCTAAATTCACTCCCAGTGCATGTGTTAAGTGTGGTGTGTGTGTGTGTGTGTGTTTGTGTAACTGGCAACACTCACGTGTAAGCTCGGGTGGTATGTGAGCAGGCCATTGTCACAGAGCGTCACGTACTTCTTCTTCCACTCCTTGTTCAGCGTCTTGCCACTTCTCTTCAGGAGCATACCCTAGAAAAGATATAACACAGCAAGGTGTGAGAAATTACACACACTGACGTACTCCGTCCGGCTGAAACAGTCAGGAGCCCACACTAAACTGCCAACAATAAGTTTAAGAATGTATTTATTTGGTGATGTGTTGTTTTTGCACTCTCACCCCCACGGGACAAATGACCCACCAAGGCGAACACTTGTAAACCCTAGTGTCTCTCTGAAATGGGAACACACTTATTTCCCCTCCAACGTACTATGTACCAAAAACATAGGAAAATGGTCGTTTTGAGTACCGAGATAAACATGTCATTTATGGAATTAATGGAGACAGATCTGAACGCCATGAGCTAGAAAAAACTGTATTGGGAAAAATGTCACTCTAAGTGCAGTCACCATGCTGAAATCAGGTTCAAAACAACGATGATGAAATGCAATGTCTACCGACTAGATTACAGTGACACACTTGGTCGCTGACCAGAGAAACAAAATGCCTTAATGGGCATGAAAAACACTTAAACTAATAGACTATTTACACATTGGCCGGAAAGAGACGGAAATAAAAATCCCAAATGGTGAGCCAGAAGTTGAGGGAATTTATTTGAGTGAGAGAGAGAGCGAGCAAGAAAAAGACAGTTCTTCGCCCACACGACAAGACTGTTAAACATCTTTCTCTCTCCCTGCCCTTCTCTCCCTCTTCTCTTTCCTTCTCTCCCGCCTTGCCGTCTCTCTTTCCCTCGATGCTTCCCGCTTCTCGCGCCATCTCCTACGCACATCAGCCGCGGCTGACTGGCCGTTTAGGGCGACCGCCCACCCACACTTCACTTCAGCCAAATTCATTAGGGCGCAAGGGGATAAAACTGTCCGCTGATTAGCAATTACAGCCAGGCTGGCGCGCGTGTCACTTCACTGGACCAGTCAGACATTAACGCCGCGTTAACACCGCGCAGACATGGGGATATTAATAGAGTCCGGCCGCAGAAGACGAGGAGACGAAGCACGCAACGGGGGGGGGGGAATGCTGGGGGAAGAGAAAGAGATGGACAGTCGGCCGCTCTGATGGACACGGCCCTCTTTCCGTTTCTCCGGCGCTGTTCAAATTTCATTAGGGCCTTGTGGCGTCTCGTTCGTACGAAAAGGTGGCAGCGGAGGAGCCAACGAGCCGGTGCAGAATGATCCGCGTTTAGCGTAATAGGGAGTGACCGCACGCCAGAAAAGCATACTTTCAAGTGACTGTCCGTCTCTGCAATGGGAGTAGCCAGCATCCGACAACTAGCCTGAGGGCCGGCCAATCAGTGGCCAGAGTCAGACAGCTAGCCTCCGAGGGCCGGCCAATCAGCAGCACTACTTGGCAGGACAGAATGATAACCTACATAAAGATAGTAGTAGTAATGGAGAGGCGGCAGGGCCTCTGTTGACCTGAGGGAGATATGATATAGATTTGATATACTATGTAGCTAGACGATAGAGGTGGGCTTTGTTCAATGCTCCTTTGAGTAGGGTTGGTGAGGAAACCATTAGCATCCAAACACCACTGTTGGAAGAGATATAAGCTTGGTTTCACTACAAGGCCCACAGGTCCAGAGGTAAAAGGTGGTCATTCGGAAAGTTCTTTAGTGTTAAGATCTGGAGGAACAACACACGAGCGGTAAATAATGGCGTCAAAGAAACAGAAAGAAGGACAAGGAAAGATAGAAGGTAGAAAAGACCAAGAAGGAGGAGATGGCGTCACAGACGGGGAACTGAACTAGGTTGGCCAATATTTCTTCTAAGCGCAGGCCTGTCTGAAAGAGAAGTGTGCGTATTAATTTCAGCCATCCATCGCGGAGATGACAAGCGATCAGTTTGCAGGGGGAGGCCTAATTGAACGGCGCGTCGAGCCTCCTGATAGGTAATATCTTTCATTATTCAACTTTCCCGGTCTGCTCGCGACACACACTCCGCCTGTATTTTACCTCCGGGGGCCGTGACAGCTCACAAGGTCTCCCGATCGCGACGCACAAGAATAAATGGCAGAAATAAATACATCCCAGATATACTTGCTCTCCTTTTCTGTTCGCCGCTACAGAGGCACTTCCTTCAGAGGAGCAGTGAAGTATTGTGGGTAGTGCTCAGGAAAAGGTCAGTTGCCCAGGGGGGCTGATGGGATGACGCTGATGATGTCGTTTAAGGAGAAGCTTCCAGGAGATCTGCTGCCAGGGCACAGTTATTGGTTAATATCACCTTTTCATGGTTCACCTCTTAACAACTGTTAACACAGCAAACAGGCCTCGTTCATAATTTCACAGTGAAAAAATATATTTTGTAGAAAAAAAACAATTAAGGACACAAAAACCATCCCCTCGACCTTTGATAGCGGCCCCACAGTGTTCTGCATTGTCAAACGTGTCACTGTCCAATCTCTCCAGCCGATTGCACCGCAGCACGGCCCTTTGGCTGGAAACAAACCGTCCGTTGAGGGGAAGAACTTTTTCCCCGGTTGGTTCCCTTTCTATTAAAACACACTAATCTACTCCCTAATCACTCAATCGTCCCTTATTTTGTCCAGACAATGGCATCTCCCCTGGCCCCTTGAGGGGAATGACAGCCGGTCCATACGGGTGATGGGGGGGCACTATCTCTGGAGACAGACCCAGGGGATGTGACGGGGCAGTGGGGTCTATTGTTCTTGGGCCCTCCCGGAGAGGACGAGGCTAAATTAAGGGTGTCATCCGCACACAGGCGGCGGCCGTCCAGGAGGGCCGTCAGGACGAGGGGGGGGCGTGTAGGAAGGGCTCTGGTCGGGCTAAGTGCTGTCCTGAGTGACGCCACTCGGGGAAACCGTTGTTTGAACGGCCCTGTATCGCGCCAGCCATCTGATCTGGCGTGAAGAGATGTCCACGCTGCCGGCCCCCGCCACAACGCGCCGGTCATTCATCATTCACCGGACAGGACGGTGGTGTGAACGAGGGCCACGGGCCCCGGCCAGGACACTGACATGTCACAGGATGTTTAGGACTAATCAATGGACTTGGAGGAATGGGAGGGAATGGAAGCAGTTTGTCTGAGAAAAGGCCTCACCAGATGGACTGAGAGTGAGAGTGAGAGAAGTGATAGATATCTCAATGGCGCCGTGAAGCTCTGCGTCGAGAGAAAAATATTTTATTTACCGCCTTGAATAACGGCTGTTTTAACAGGTACCACAGCAGTCCACCCAGCCCATGTAAAATAACCGCACACGCGCACACACACACGCACACACACACACACACACACACAACGTGAGACGTCAGTCCAATACGGCATTCATGACAAGGTCAACATTGATGAGGCAAGGACAGGAAAGGGCAGGCCCGGGGGAGCTTAGCAGGCCGAGGAGCAGAAAGAACCAGCTCAAATAAAACACCAAGAACATGCTACCTTTCCGCCTAGTGCCCTAGCCCTGCTGGGTTCTGGGCTCAGCAGGGACGCTATGTAGGGGACAGGGAGGACAGTGGGGACGCAGCCTCTGATTTGTGCGATAAGAGTTCTGGGTAATTAATTAGAAACTCAATTATCCAAACCTTACTTCAGCAGTCTCAATTCATTAGAAGATAAAACCTCTCTCGCCCACCTCGGCGCACGCCACATTTGTTACAATGAGAGAGAGGGGAGGGCAGATGGATGGAAAAGAAATCAGTTTGTCATTATTTTTTTCCGTTTCCTGAACGAGTTGGAAGCCACTGGGGTCAATGTCAATTGCGATTGTCCATCTTATCGGCCTCTTTAAAGGAGTGGAGCACTTTCTCTAGAAGACGGCGAGGAACTGATAAATTAGGGAAATGAAAGTGATACGAACATCCGTGAGGGGAATCTGGTCGTAACTCGGACACAAACAGATGCACCGTAAAGCAACAAAGCTACAGACAGGGACGTTATAAGTCCCAGGGTGTTCAAAGAGTGCTCCTGGTTTATGCTCCATAGAGAATACCGCAACCAGATCAGACAATTGAACAATCTAAAACCTCCTTTGATTGGCGTGTGTGTTTCTTGTTTAATTATCCCCCTCCCCTCAACAGCTCCACAGCACCGCCTCAGAATCTCATTTTCAGGGGTTAGTGTGCATGACAAAAAATGTCATCATGGCCAAAATGGCTCCGAGCAGTCACCACGGCAGCAACCTTTTCCCTGGGAAATGATATTTTTCCAATCCGGAGGAAGGCGGAACGCGTCGGCACTCGTTAAAGGGGGCCTCGATAGCGGGTCTTTAATATTCACCGTCTTAATTAGGAGACGGCGTTAATTTCATTAAATTCTTTGGCTGCTAAATGAAGCAGATTATGAGACATCTTTTATTGCCAAGCGTGAAATTACAGCCTGCCCGCTGCCAATGGCAGGGCGAAACTAATGAATTACAGGGTAAATAACAGCCGAATTAACCATCCAATTTAACTCCTTACAAAGAGGAACCAGGCCTGGGAGGGGAGGGTGGAGAGAGAGACAGTCAAAACCACCCAGCCCTGTGCTTCTATAATGTTACAGCACTCTCCACAACCATAGGCAATTAAAACCATGAAACTAATCAGCTCCTCACCAAAGGAACCAACGCCGACCTCGAGCTGCAAGGCTTAAAAGAAGAATATCATAACTCAAATCCGGAAGAAGCTATAATGGTGAAGAATGTACTAAGGCTTAGGTAAAAGCAGAATATGAATTTTACATGCAGATTAAACTGCGGCTGGGATGGCCAAAGGCCTATTGATTTCCAATACAAGACTGGTTGGGTTACAAAGCTGAGGCAAGACCACCTTTGGCTCTAAGTAGAAAACCAAGACCGCCATCTTGAAACCTCTTAGGCAAGACACCCTGAAAATCAAACCGCCAAACTGAAAACCCTCTAGCGCTCATGTCTGCATCCTGGGACCACTTGTATTCAAAAGCAATGTTGTGTAAGTGGGAAATTAATTTGCTAAATTAATTTGTTAAAACCGGTGGTTCTCCGTTCCTGTCATCAGGTGGCAGGGTTGACAGAGGGTTTTGAGGCGAGCGTCACTCTCTCCGGTAATTAGGGGCTAATTAGGAGCGTGGAGCAGATGTTGGTAGAGACGCCGCCGTAAACACCGTCTGTAAACAAAGCTGGCCAGGTCCACTTGCCCTTCGCATTTTAAAGAAAACCCTCAGCAGCGATCAGATGAGGCTTAGGACCGCGACGCTGCAAACTGGCTGTAAGCCCGGCTAACAGCGACCGACAATGACCCCATCTTGACCCCGCAAAAACACAACAAAGACACACCAGACAAAACAGCTCCTAAAAGGACTACCCACGTGTATATACCAAAGCACACTGTAACCGCAAAGCTCTGGACCGGAAGAATTCTGCTGGGCGCGATAACCACGTATCACACAGGAGAAGGTCAAAGGCCACAGTGGAGGGCCATGTTTGGAGAACCGACGACGACCCGACGGGTGTAGCCGGATTCTGTCACTCGCATTACTCCGCCCACACTCGGAGTAATGCGAGTGTGTGTGTTCGCATGTGTGCGACGCCAGACCGCTGGGGCTCTGGGGTTCCTAATCACTGCAGAGCTGGAGCCGCCCCACTCTCATTATAAAGACCCGTCTGCTGAAGACTGCTAGTTTTGCCTGGCCAGGCTGTGTTATAACGAGCGCCGTGTCCTAATGGGGGCCTTTTGTCCTTCCAAAGCATCACTTGTACACACACACACACACACACACACACACACACACACACACACACACACACACACACACA
>JACXGJ010012714.1:0-17425 GCA_016801105.1 Esox niger
CCCTCTCCTCTCCCCTCCACCACCCTCTCCTCTCCCCTCCACCCCTTCTCCTCTCCCCTCCACCACCCTCTCCTCTCTCCCCTCCACCACCCTCTCCTCTCCCCTCCACCCTTTCTCCTCTCCCCTCCACCCCTTCTCCTCTCCCCTCCACCCCTTCTCCTCTCTCCCCTCCACCTCCCTCTTCTCTATCCTCCTTCCCGCCTCTTCCCCATCTTTCATCCTGTCTGTCTGAGGGATTATTAGGAGTGAGTCACTCAGAACACGACTATATAGACTGTCTGAGGAAGGCAGAGCTGTCGCTGTGCAGCAGATAGCGACTGGCTGGTCTTATCACTCGCCTCTTCACCTGGGGCGGCCATGGTTGTGTGCCAGTATTGTGTCCCCTTGGCTGAAGATGCATCAGCAGACAGGGTGTTAAATGAAAGGCTACAGTGAAATTGTAACAGGCACTTCGGTGTACAAAAGGATGAAAAAAATGTCATAGGGATTCCCGAGCGATGTCCTTGGGCTTGTTACCCAATGCATTTAGTGAAGTGTCTTTATGAAGCACAGATAAAAGCCTAACAATCAACCACTTATAAAGATAAAATCCAAAGAAAATATGTATTCATCTGCTGAAGTCTATAGGCTTTTAAATAAATCAGCAAAAACAAAGAAAATGTTCAAAGATGGATGGATTTATATATTTATATAAATTGTGGCACAATAATCTCATGTATTTTGAGGACTCCAGATTGGCACAGATCTCAAGACAATGTGGATGCATCATTGCAAACTGGGTCCTATCCAGGTTAAGTCACAGTGATTGAGCCTGGGAGACCTGCAATGGGCTGTGTATATTCTATCAAATCTTTTTAGAAACATCCGGGTTAGGGTTGTCTCTCCATGTCACCCTCTGGCAATTCCATTGGGTAAGTCGGATGCAGAAAGAGTAATTGTGGTCATTAGCCAGTAGAGTGCTCTCCCCTAAGCGTGTTGCTTATGACCTACATAGTGCTTGAGCAAGCAGTGTGATAACGGCAAGAATGGGTTGATGTGAGAAAGTAAGAACCCTCATGAACAGAACAAAATGCTAAATAGAAAAACTTTGCATATATCACATGAAATATAAGAATGATTGTGATAGATAGTCCTCCCTTTATGTGTTTATTATCCTGGTGAGAAGGACATCCAGAATGGGAGTCTCTCTGTACATGCAGTCACTTCCCACCTCAGACTCGATCTTTGATTGGACAAAGTGTGACACAAGAGTGTTTGGTTCCATGATGATGCATATAATGTTGCTGTAGCCAGTGAGGCAAGGAAGAGCAGCCAGCAGAGCTTACTGATCGTGAGGCAGAGAGGCAGAGAGAAAACTGAGTGGGGGCATGGACTAATGGCTTTTATTACGTGTCCAGCTTATTTGAATGTAGCACATGCATGTTTGCTTGGGTGTGTAGCCTATGTGTGAGTGCAGCATATGCAAGTGTGTGTGCGTGTGTGTGTGTTTACATGTATTTCTGTAGAGCCTGCCTCTGCTGTGTACAGTGGCCCTGGGCAGACTGAAGACTTGTCATCTCGATTAGGGAGGACTGTGAATGGGTGCGGTGCAGTTGGCTTCCCAATGCCTCTGTCTGATGAGAAATCAAACTGAACATTCCGGTCCAACCTACACATTCTCTATTTCAGGATTAATGAAAAATAGTACAGAAAATCTGTTGGACCAATTTTGACTGTAGAGTCAGAAATCTGTGCAAATATTGACAATGTTTACAGTAGTGGATGCAGGTTGTTGTGCTGAAACAATCTGACAAATCCCTTCAGGGTCTTTCAAATATCTCTGTACATCAGAGCCCTTGTTCTTCTCACAGTAGTTCATCTTTAATTGATTGGCTACACATTTTAGTTTTAGTTTGTTATATTTGTGAGTACATTCTGTACATGCTAGAGCTGGACAGGGAGGTTCATAGTGTGTCCCAGCTGCGCTCCAGCCCTGGGATACACTGCCTATTTTTATATCCTCCAGTGAAGCAGTACGGAGCTGAGCCCCATCTACTTTAGCCCAACAAGCCAGGCTGTGTCCTTAACTGCTTACTAACTACTAGATTTACATTTTAATCCTAGCAGACACTCTTATTCAGAGCCACTTACAGTGAGTGCAAACATTTTTAAAGAGCTAGGTGAAACAAACACAGTTTTGTATGCATTCTACTCAACAAATGATTTACCTGCTAAGGTCAGTGCTGGAAAAAATACCATACAATTAACAAACATAAAACCTAAAAAGTTGACAAAGCACAACAGGCAGAGGTGGTGGCAGTGGAAAGATTGAAAATACTGTATTAAAAAGTATGTTTTCAGATGGTTTTTGAAGGGTGGATCAGGGAAACTGCCCAGAATGGGCGAGACAGCCGAAAGCCCAGAGGTGACTGAATGAAGAGCCTGGGTAATAATGTAGGGTTTGAACATTGTCTGAAGGTAGTGAGGAGCAGCTCTTCCTGTTATTGGGGTTTCAGCGGTATTGTTACACATGCCAGGAGCCCCACCAAAAGTAAGCTGCAATGATCCAAAAAGATGAAAAGCATCTGCGCTGCTTTCTGAATGAGGTACGGTTGTAGTCTACAAATGTTGTGTAGGGTATGAAGACCCTGGCTAAGAACTGACTAAAAACCATTGACTAAGACCCTGGATGTTTTCAAGGATACAAACATTTGTCATTAGTGTCCAATTAGAACCATAACAAATTGTCTTGAACACGTACATTTTGTTTGCTTCATTCAACAGATGTTTTGCAACACAATCAGCAGAACGAATACACCCCTGGATTGCCAGCACAACAAACACTGAGTCAGCAATACTGCGCAGGATTCTGCATGCTAGACCTATATTTTGCCCAACCTGGACCTGCAAGACAGACTTGTATCTTACCCAACCTGGACCTGCAAGACAGACTCGTATCTTACCCAACCTAGACCTGCATGCCAGACATGTATTTTACCCAACCTGGACCTGCAAGCCAGACTTGTATCTTACACAACCGAGACCTGCATGACAGACATGTATTTTACCCAACGTGGACCTGCAAGCCAGACTTGTATCTTACCCAACCTAGACCTGGATGCCAGATATGTATCTTACCCAACGTGGACCTGCATGCCAGACTTGTATCATACCCAACCTGGACCTGCATGCCAGACCTGTATCATACCCAACCTGGACCTGCATGCCAGACCTGTATCATACCCAACCTGGACCTGCATGCCAGACCTGTATCTTACCCAACATAGACCTGCATGCCAGACTTGTATCCTACACAACCTAGACCTGCATGCCAGACATGTATATTTCTACATCACTTTCATGCTAGATAAAACACACAGCAATACCTTATAGAATCAATGTAGTTAATCTTTCAATCAAAACATTGATTTTCAAAAGTGTGTTTTAATGCAAAAAATATTATTCATATAAAAACCAAGGTCAAGAAAGCATTAAAGCCCACTCAAAAGGGCTAACTACCATAACATTGTGCAAAGTACCCAACAGCCTACCTGCTGGTACAGCACACAGTTCCCAGTGCAGTTCTGTCCTCGGGGGTCTCTGGCCCAGTTCCGAGCACAGGTCATGTCCATCCGGCAGGCCTCATACCTGAAGAAAAAGAAAAGTTAGCAGTGACCAGATGACAGATTAAAGATTGGTACTTACAGATGATGTGAGGAACATAACAGGATACTACTCTAATCCCACTGCTGGCTTGGATTTTGAAGCTAAGCTTGGTCAGGCCTTGTCCCTGTTGAGGGAAGTGGGTCCGGAGGTCCAGTAGGGGGCACTTTCCTTCTAGTGTAAATATCAAATCCCAGTGCCATACACTGTGGTAAAGGGTACACTGTGGTAAAGGGTACACTGTGGTAAAGGGGACACTGGTATAGGGGACACTGGTATAGGGGACACTGTGGTAAAGGGGACACTGTGGTAAAGGGGACACTGTGGTAAAGGATACATTGTGGTAAAGGGGACACTGTTCTGTCGTAGTTCGAATAGGTAATTAAATGGGTATCCACACTGTCAGTGGATCCATGAAACTTGTCCCCTTCCCTCCAATGAACATTTCCCTCATATGAAGGTAGTAATCATTTTTAAGGACCAATGCTACTAAATGAATCTCCCAATAAGGTGTGTCATTGTAAGTTACCCTGAATAAGTGCATCGTTTAATTTCCTTAAATGATAATGAAATAACTTGCAGTGTGCATTGGGGACCTTGGTTATAGTAGGGCACTCACCAGTCACGACAGAAGCTGTGGCACAGCGGGACTGCCTGCATGGACGACTGGCGGTGGGGGTGTGGCCATCGAGCTGCATCAGGGGAACAGCGGTAGAAACAGGCCAGACGCTTCAGATAGCCCTCACATCTAGAGACAAAGAAAGAACAGACAACTGAATATAACTCTCTTGGCTCAAGCAATGCAATTATAGTCTCTCTGTAAGATTTTGACTAAGTCCTCATCAACACTGGATGTACATTTTAGACTTACGTTGGGCTCAGTTTGCCACACTTGTCCCAGGGGTTGTTCTTCTCATTGGCCGTGGGGCTGAGATCCTGAATGTCATTCTCTGAACAACATGCATCTGATGAAAGAACAGGTATGAGATAATAACCATCGGGTTTGGAGAGTCTCTCATAGGACACCCGTTTTCTCGTTATCATGGTTTGTCATGTCTTTAAAATGTTCTAGCTTACTCTCAGCATAGATTGTGCACTCTTTCAGGTGAGGTTCCGGGCTGGGCGTGGCCTTCTGTCTACCATCCTGTAGACATGCCCCCTCCAAACACAAAATGTGACCAATTAGGGCAGCCATCAAATATGCCCAGACCAATGGGAGGGAGTTTGACGTGAAAGACATGTCTTCAGCCTGGTATCTTTAGAGTCACCTGGCTCAAATCAGTACCTTGGACAGCAGAGAAAAGCAAGATCAGTGAGCTATACAGTCTTTTGTTTCAAAATGATGTGACATTTCAATATAAACCTATTGCCTATAGCTCTAAAGATAATGTTTATAACGAAACACAGTAAAATCATACAACACAACACACTGATCACACAATTCGTTCAATCTGTCCATGACATACAGCTTGTAATAAATCACAAGTTTTTCAGCAAAGGAACATATCGAGCCGAGAAACTAAATGATTAAATGTTGTAATGATTTTCAGCCTGTTAAACATTACGTTAACTCCAAGCATGCATAATAACTGATTATATTTAAAATACGGCATTTCGATATGACCTTCAATTCGTAAAAGTTTAGTTTAATATAAAATGAGTTACAAACACTTTCGGATTTATTCTATAACGTATACAAAAACAATCGATTTACAAATCGCTTTGTTAGATACAGCATACTTATTTCTGTAGCCATGCGGCTGTGAGACTCCATCAGCTACAAACAAATATGGTCATTCTTACAGTAAAACGATGACAAAACCTGACTCAACCAATCGTTTGAGTAGCTGGAAACAAAATAACGTAAATAATAACATTTTGTAATTAACAACTGAACATCATAACTGCGTAGTTTTGCAATCGATTTTTCCATTTGTTTATTTTCCACCACTATCGGAAAAATACCTTAATACAGGCACGCCTTACCTGTCTGTGAGAGAAACAGTTTTACTATTGATTCTGCTAGGTCTGTAGCGACGTGTCTCGCGTTGGAATCGTCGTCGAATCACTCTACGCAGCTCTTACCTCGGGCTGTGTGCTGATCTCCCCAACACAGGAGTCGCGCGCCAGTTACTCACTGGTTTAACTGAAGGACATCTAAGCCCCTCTCCACCTCCTTACCCCCACCCCCAAGCTCTGAATCCCTATTACAAACACACACACTAACACACATACACACTCACACATACACACGTACACACAATAACAAACCCTTCACCCCACCTGCTTTGGTTAAAAGCCAGTGAATGGGCCTGGATGAATGCCACTGCTCTTAAAATCCTAGATAGACTTTCTATCCATAGTTTTACATTGTTTACAAACATGGAGTAAAACAATCTATATTATTATATTTCGGTGTTCTGTTGGAAAACAACAGTGGAATTTCACTCATGATACTTCGACTTTTTATATTTTTCAAGAATCAATAGGCTATATATAATTATGTTAACAGAAATATATATGTAGCAACTGGCCCTTTGAACTGTTTGGCCCAACCATAATATGTTGAGGGACTGTGCTCTGCATCAATTCCCAGTTCACTGAAATCCCCAGTATGTGGTTGTCAGTGGATCAAAACCATGGAGTCCTGTACAGTATATTTACATTGACACTGCTTTGTCCTTGGTTTTCGTGCATCATCTTCAGGTGCTGAGTCAACGAACTCGGAGGTCACGTCTTTTCCTGGAAGGGGAGGTTTGGGATGAGATATGATACCGTATGATATGCTGAGTGCATGGAATACACATCTCCTTGCTGACAAACATTGACACACAAAAAGCATCTCTATGTCCTTTGTTGCAACGTCTGCACTCTGGTTATTTTCTAAACCAAGTACTCATTTATGTTACTATTTCTTAATATTTTTGGTGGGCTTTGAAGACCGACTGTTTGTTGGTGGAGATCTAAACAGATGCTTTAACCAGTGCTCATCCTGTTCAGCACTCTTGTCCTGTAATCTCTTTCCACCACAGACCCTGGGTTCCCACTAATCCCTGCCTCAGACTCCCTGTGTCATCTCAAGCCTTTTGGCCTCATCACAGCAGATGGAGTGTCTTGTGGCCCAGATACAGTTTCCTAAAACCAACACTCTGAAATTATATAAGATAATGACATTCAGAGGCTAATTACATGACAGAGTTTGTAGGCATTCTGTGTTTCATAGCTTGAGCCTTATGTAAGTCCATTGTATAGTATTGATTTGAAATGCATGGAGCAGTAACATACAGTAAACCTTTAGCCTATGGAATGCCTAGATCCACATAATCCTACTGACACAATGAGGATTCTACACATGAGCCTTAAATTCGCACATTTTCACAAGACAGTTTAATAATCAAGGGTTGTTCACAATATCGCACTATATTTCCGGGAATGCTAGGGGTGAGAGGCAGACTGAAACAATTTCCATTTGGCAATTAGAAGGCGAAGAATGATATGCTTTGTTTGGGAGCTATTCAGGGACCAATGAAATGGGGGACAGCACTGCTTCGCTGCTTCGCTGCTCCCTGTGAACTGTTGTTTTCATTCACCGAGGGGTCACCGGGAACCAGGCCTAGAGTTGGCAAATGGTGTAACCATCCTTGTCGTCCGCCTAATTGCAAGACATTCATTTCCACCATTTAAAAAGTATTTTCTTTGATCCAATGCCACTTTTCTTGGGCTTTTGTTCTGTTTTTCTTATCATCTTAAGAGTTGTGGATGACTTAAAAGGAAGACATGGATCCCCTCCAAACTTTGCAGAGGCTGTGTGGTTATGTAAGCTCAGAGATGCTACCCACAGCCTTCCCTCTCATGCAATGAAAAGGGAAATGCATCCTGCCTGGAATTCCTGGCCAACAGAATGTGAACAGATTAGTACTTTATCCAGAAATTATGTGAAAAATTATCTGTAGTTAAAAAAGAATAATTGTAGTATTTCATACTTTAAATTATGCAAATGAAGATTTTTTTTATGCATAAGATTGCAATGGCAAAATCTGGAAATATCTACCAGAGAATGTCTCCTCATTGAGAAGCACAAATTGGTTACTTTTTGTGATATTAATGGGCCATTTTGTAGAATTCTTGCTTTGTAAAATGTCAAAATTGTTAGCACATTTCTGCAGTATAAGTGACATTATAGTGTATCAACATTTAATCACCAGAAATGATTTAGGCTTTTTTCAAAAGTAAATCCTAATATTGCATTTCTATTGGTCAGCGGAAGGTGCCCTATACTCCATTGTCAAAAGGAAAAGTGGCAGTCTTCCTGTCTTCCACTGGTGGCACTAATGCTCACATACAATTATCTTTCCACAAATTAGCAACAGAATATAGGGTGCAAATCAAAGCCCTCCATCTTCCCTAAGTTCTCTCGATTTCTATTCAAGTAAGAAAACCAGAACTTAAATGATATTTTATCCAAGATTGTAGTTGATAAAGTTTTTGATTTTGACCAAAAACAAAAGTGAAATGAATGCGGGAGAGTAGGTTTGAAAGCACTGTTGTTGTTATTTAGCTCACATCCACAAGGTGGGAGCAAGTCCCCTTTAAGTCATAAGGCCCTCACCCTCTAAAGACCGGAGGGCCCTCATCCTTCAAAGATGCAATGGTTAAAAATAGGATGAATGTCATTTCTTTATCATGTCTTAACATGCCTTTATCCAAAATAACAAATGGCTTCTTCTCTGGACCCCTTGAACCATTCAGGGGTGTAAAACATTGTTGCCCTTGATCGCCACATATGCAGGAATGCAAGACATGGTATAAAAGGAGAAATACAAACCGTAAAACACCCTGGCCTTCTTCAGTAGAGGTAGCGTGAGCAACGGACAGACTAAGAGAATATCCATGTTGCATATTGTTTTGTGGGGTTCTTACATAGTATAAAACCTGAGGAAAGTGGCAAATTGTGTTCTTTCAATTGTAACCAATGTAGAGTGGATATAAAAAGTCTACACACTGCTGTTAAAATGCCAGATTTTTGTGATAAATCATATCAGAACTTTTTTCACTTTTAATGTGACCTATATTGTGAAAAATTCAATTGAAAAACAAACTGAAATCTTCAGGTGGAATGAAAAATAAAACTTACAATAATCTGTTTATTTGTTCAAAAGTTTGGGGTCACAATTTCCGTGTTTTCTATTAAAATTACATCAAATTGATTGGAAATACAGCGTATACGTTAATTGCTGTAAATGACTATTGTAGCTGGAAACGGCAGAATTTGTCACGTTGTGTTTGCTAATCAAAGTTTACAATTATGAATGGCTAACTGATCATTAGAAACACCTTTTGCATTTATGTTAGCACAGCTGAAAACTGTTTTGCTGATAAAATAAGCAATAGAATTAACATTCTTTGGACTAGTTGAGTGTCTGGAGCATCAGTTCGATTACAGGCTCAAATTGGCCAAAAAGAAAGATTTATTCTGAAATTTGTCAGCCTATTATTTTAATAATTTGTTTTGATTATAGGCCCCCATCTATTTTGTAAGAAGTTTGGTTGGCTCTAGGATCGCTAGAAAAAAGTATTTTGCCTAAAAGTTTTCTTTGATCCAGACTTAGTATTTGAATATAACACAAACAATTTGGTGCAGTTATTCTTTTACCAAGTTAGAAACATTGCCAAAATAAGATCAGTTTTATCTTTTGAGGACAGTAAGATAACTATACATCTTTTAATTTCATCTCACCTAGTCTGGTGTAACGCTCTGTTTACATAAGTTCCTAGGTAAACTCCAGTTGTATAGAATTCAGCTGGCAGACTTCTTACAAGGACTAAATCAAGATCTCGTATAACCCCAGTGTTGGCAGCTTTACATTTGTTACTGGTAAATTTCTGAGTAGATTTTAAAATTCCACTTATCCTTTCGTAGGCACTACATGGTCTGGCTGCAAAAAAAGCCATTTCTCATACAGGCCATTACAAAGAAAAAATTAAGAAGGGCAAAAGGACACAGTCACTGAACAGAGGAAGATTGGAAAAAAATGTTACTGTCAGTGTTATTGAAGTATGAGGTGTTCCAATTGCAAAGAATAACATTTGTGAGATGCAGACCAAATGAAAAGATGGCAAAGGAGTGCTTGACGCCTTATGTCAAGCATGCTGGAGGCAGTGACATGGTATTGGGGTGCTTTGGTAGTGGTTGAGTGGGAGATGTGTACAGGGTAAACGGGATCTTGAAGAAGGAAGGCTATCACTCCATTAATGCCATACTTTGTGGACAGTGCTTGATTGAAGACAATTTCCTCCTACAACAGGACAATGACCCAAAGCACAACTCCAAACAATGCAAGAACTATTAAGGGAAGAAGCAGCCAGCTGGTATTCTGTCTGTAATGGAGTGACCAGCACAGTCAGCAGATGTCAACCCTATTGAGGTGTTGTGGGAGCAGCTTGACTGTATGGTACGTAAGAAGTGCCCATCAAGCCAATCCAACTTGTGGGAAGTGCTTCAGGAAGCATGGGGTAAAAACTTTTCAGAGGATCTCAACAAATTGACAACTAACGTGCCAAAGGTCTGCAAGGCAGCAGTTGCTACAAATGTAAGATTCTTTGACACAATCAATGTTTGAAGGACAATTATTATTTCAACTAAACATATTTATTTCTTATCTTGTCAGTGCCTAGATTTCCAATTAATTTAGCTTAATTTCCTATTCAAACAAATGTCATGCTTGTTTTCATGGAAAACTAAGACATTTCTAAGTGAACCGAAGCTTTTGAATGGAAGTGTACCTTAAATAATATATGAAGAAATAAATCGGAAGTATCTCATATAATCTTTTTAACTTTCTTTTGTCATCTTTGTCCTTTTCAGGTCAGAAAACTATTTGAGAGCACAACATGTTTTACTCAGGTTGGGTGGAGTTCAATCTGGATTTTGCTAAATGTGATCTGTTGATATAAGTAAAACGTGTTATATAGAAAAGCTTGTACATTATAGACTGGTGATTTTCTAGAATACAGAATAAGCCAGATATTCTTGTGTGAAGAAGACAGATGGAGGTGCTAATTCTGGAAGCGGTTTGCTCCTTCAATTTCTACATGGAGCAGGATTTTACAGGAAAGCTCCTTATGTACCAGCCCCTCGTAGCGTAATTGGACAGCTTCGGATATAGGTGCAGGGTAGTGTAGGTGCTGATATTTGGCAGTCTTGAACATGTACACAGGCTTGCAATGCGTCTTCCCCACATTTCTGGCTGCCAAAGACACTGGCAAAGCAAATATCTTGGTGCTGCTATGTTTCTGTTATGTGGGCAGTCTTTCAGTTTGTATTTTAGGGACCCTAAATATATTTGGATCCTTCTTGGATCTGTACACTTGATTCCATTTAATTGAAAATACGTTTGTGCATGCCTGCATGCATGTCCAAGTGAGTTTATGCATGAAAAATAAAAGGGAAAGAGAAAAACGGAGAGGATGCTTATTGATAATTCTTTATATATTATGCAAATCAGTGACACAAATCCTACCCAATGTGCAGCCCACCCCCGCAGAATTTTTTTGTCATCAGATGTTTTCTTTTCCTGGAGAGTGGAAAGATGAATCATAAAAAAGTAAATAAAAAACTGTATGAAATATGAGATAACGATTGTTAGATACAGTGTTATCCATTCAGAGTTTCTGTCACAAGTGACACTTGTTCTGGTGGCAACACTTCCACCCTGTGGTTGTATTAACTGATCGCATTTTTGCCAAACTGAACAAATGAGCATGGAAACAACTTAATAATAGATAAACGTTTGTCCATCGGCATTTCGGCGTGAGTTTGAATCCTCAATCGGTTGGTTGTTTTGGTATACCACTGACCGTTGGTAAGTCATTTTGTTCTCAACGACTTAAATAATGTACAGTAAAGATTTTGATCTTTAATATATATATTTTTTACCGAGACCCGATGTGTGTAGTAGGTGTTCCCTTATTTTGAGAAGTGTAGATAGATGCATGGCAGTGAACAATAAAGAAACAAAGAAAAAACAGCCGTAGCCTTGTACACTATTATTAGCCGTAGCCTTGTACACTATGATTTGGGATTGAACTTTGGTTGTCCAACAGGCAAGAGATTCCAGCAAAACATAACAGCAACACCGGTGATTGGTTATAGCCGAGACTAAAACTGACGTAGTCGAAAATGTACTGCTTCCCAGGCCTGAATCGCGAATCTCAGCCTACCGCTTGCGCGAATCGCTTGTCCGTGGTACCTAACGATTTGAAATTAAGGAGTCGGGCGAGTGGCTTTGGTAGGTTTATCTTTAGAAGGAAGTGCTGGTGCTGACTTCTTTGCATCTTTAGAAGGAAGTGCTGGTGCTTTGCATCTTTCTGTTGTTACAGTTGCTACTGGAGAAAATAAACGCTACGTAAATCTACGTTGGTTGTACTGATGGAAATTGAATATCATTATTCAAATATCAAATATTATTTAGTGAAAAACATTACTAGCGAGGGATGACTATAGGCATTGTGCTATTAGGGGAAATGTGATAGTAAGGGGATCTACATATGCACCTTTGAAAGCATCCTCTTAGGCTGCGTTAGTGGCTGGTATGGCAGATGCTCCGCTGCAGACCGCAAGTCCCCCCGAGAGGGTGGCTAAGTCTGCGAAACCCAGCGGCTGCCATCTCCCCTCTGTGCAAGGCATCTACCATACACGATACCTGAGGAATGCACGAAACATCAAAGATCACAGCCACTCAGGCTATGGTCTGTTCACACTGTTGCCGCCTGGTACGTAGACGCTGTCGGAGCGTTGGAGCACGTACTTCCAGACTCAGGCCATAAGGCTCCTCAATCAGCAACACTGATCTATAATCAAATTGATCACATACGAACTTTCTAGATGCTCTGTTGTCCTTTCATGTACTTTTAATGGGCATCAGAATATTCCCTTGCCTGTACCATTCATATTCATAAGCAAATTACACTAATATGTATCTAAAATACTCAATGCTTCTACCATACAGTTCATACTCCCCCAGCCTACTCTTTCAAAATTGATACAAGTAAAACAAATGTATGTACGTTAGTGCCATACTTGCCATATCTATTATATTCGATACTACTACCAATATTGCTGTTAGTTTACAGTACTCTATTTAAACTGCCGCTATGTACAGTGTTATGTATATTATTGCTTTATACTCTTGATATATTTAAAGCTGTTTGAACAGTTTTCTTATTAAGTTCTCACTACATAGCCAACATTCATAATCTTATTGAACTAATCTCTCATCTTCATCCGCTTATCCATTGTCGGGTCGCGGGGGCAGCAGCTCCAGCAGGGGACCCCAAACTTCCCTTATACGTCCTGGGGGCTTCCTTACCAGATGCCCGAACCACCTCAATTGGCTCCTTTCAATGCAAAGGAGTGGCTGCTCTACTCCGAGTTCCTAACGGATGACTGAGCTTCTCACACTATCTCTAAGGGAGACGCCAGCCACTCTTCTGAGAAAACGAATTTCAGCCGCTTATACCAGCTATCTAGTTCTTTCGGTCATGACCCAGCCTTCATGACCATAGGTGAGGGTAGGTTTACCTTCCGGCTCAGCTCTCTTTTTGTCACAACGGTGCAGTAGAGCGAATTCAATTGAACTCATATATCTATAATATTCCAAACACACACAAACACAGCCAGAAGACTGGTCACCCACCTGAGCCTGGTTCATCTCTAGGTTTCTTCCTAAATTTCGGCCCCTCTTAGGGAGTTTTTCCTAGCCACTGTGCTTCAACATTCTTGTTGCTTGCTCCTTTAGGTTTCAGGCTGGGTATTTTTGTAAAAGTACTTTGTGGCAACTGCTGATTTTAAAAAGGCTTAATAAATACATTTTATTGATTTATATTTTATTGATTTTACATTGACATTTCAGGCATTCAGCTTGAGTCCCCAGCGACTTACAGTAGTGAGTGCATACATTTCCAATCTGGTCCACCGTGGCAAAGGAACACAAAACCTCTGGCATTGCAAGCACCGTGCTCTACCAACTGGGGTACACAGGAACGATTGTGAGAAGATCTATGTCTTTTCTCTGTGCCCATATGGCTGTTCAGGAAGAATGGGTTTCTAACCTCTGTTGTACTGATCTAATATCTTCTCTGTTTTTGATTAAATGGCACCCTGGGCTGCCTTGCCAACAGGATTGCTTTAGGCCTGCCCTTGGATATGTTTAATTGCCATCATCCTTAGGAAAGGATTGGAAGATTTTAACGTAATTAGAGAGACCTGCCAAGCCAAATGTGTGCCACACATTAGTCCATTTTTCAAAAGAAAAGTCCACACAGCATTGTAATTCCTCTACTGTCAGCCCGAGGCAAGACAAAGGAAAGAACTAAATGCAGCAGGTCAGGCCAACAGGCCTACTCTGTTTGCCCCTTTCTCTGGGTTCAAGCCCAATATAAAGTTAGAATGCAGTTCATGAGATTGTGTACGATGACACAAGATGAGTTGTTTTAACTATATTGTTTAGGTCTACAGTGGCCTTCATTAGTATAATCATACAGTGTGCAAAATAGCCTCCTATGGGAAACATGTGATGATGGCCAACAGCTTTATTGATGGGGTGTGGTAGGCTACTGTAGATTCCGTTGTCTTAAAAGTGTACTTATTAACTCCAGTTGGATGAATATAGACAACACCGAAAAATAAAAACAGTTAATGAGAAAACTATAGTTAAATAAGGAAATATGTGTGTTGTACAGTAGTGTGTAATTCCCATGCGTAGTACAGAGGTTACTATAACATATTGACTGTAACCGAGCTAGCATAAGTACAGGGGGCATTCACAAAACATTCTGTTATCCTTTTCCAGGTTTAGCCGTAGAGTTTTTAGAAAGTGGATTGAGAAAGTCTCTTTGGACCTTCAACTTTGGCAATGTCATCTCCATGTTTCTGTTTGCGGACTTTCTCCATTCTAAAATAGAACACTTCCCATAGCAAGTGCCCTCTTTGGAATAAAGGGCCATTGGTCTGTTGGGATCTGAGTGCACGTTGACACTCTATTGCCCATGCAGTATGATCCATTGTAAACCCTAGATATCCAGCGACTGAATTCAGGAATTCATGACAAAACAACAGAGGTAAGGTCACCTTTGAAGTCAACAACAATATTAATCAATGTAGCATTTCTAAACAACTGAATTCTCAAAAAAGAGTTGGACAACTTGTTTAAAATGTGAATTATTTCAACATATCCATGATGGAAATTAGTGTCTTTTAGATGGCAGGTAATTTTTCGATATGTCTGAAATTACTTAATTGACTGTTTTATTTCATTCATCCAGCCTACAACCTGGTGGGGTGGAAGTAGAGGACATTATAAACTATTTGAGAATATCTTGTTTAATTTCTTTACCACAGGCAGAGATGTGAGAGGCAGCCTCAGAGAAGCATAGAGTGAATCAAAGAGGAAAAATCAATGAGACCTCAAGGGAAACCAATACACTGTAACTTTACAGTGACATCTCAGGGGAAGCAGACCAATAAACTGTAACTTTACAGCAACATCTCAGTGGAAACGGACAAATTAACTGTAACTTTACAATGACACCTCAGGGGAAACAAACCACTACACTGATTCTTTACAGTTACTCCTCAGGGGAAACGGACCAATTCACTGAACCTTTACAGTGACACCTCGGGGGGAACAGAAAAATTCACTGAACCTTTAAAGTGACTCCTCGGGGGAACAGCCTAACACACAACATGGCCTGTTTGTGTGCTGATCTGATCACTGTTTGTATTTATGGTAACATCGTTCCCTGGTGTTCTGGTATCAACATACATTTTGTGTTCCTATAAATTAGCTGAGTCTGAAAGACGTGAAGACATCACAAAGAAATCTCATTTGTCCTAGGTTCAGTGGGTCAGTGGAGTCTTACCACTGTAAGCCTGTTATGGCAGCTGTACACTGTTTTTCTCACGCCCTCACATGCCCTCAAACCGATTAAAACACTGACCCTCTACTTCTACTGAATGGGCTTAGCTGGATTGGAACAGCATGCATGTGTACATCCTACAATGGTCTTCATTAGTATAATCATACAAACACAACATGCACGTTTTTATAGTTTCCTAAGGAAAACAAGAAGGGTGATAATAGCCAACCGCTGGTAACTTTATTGATGGGGTGTGGTTGGCTACTGTAGATTCCGGTGTCTTAAAAGTCTACTCTTGAACTCCAATTGGATGAATATAGACAACACTGAAAATCAAAACTATTCATGAGAAAACTACTTAAAAAATAATTGTGTGTTGTACAATAATGTGCCATTCTCATGTGTAGTACATAGGTTACTATAACATATTGACTGTAACCGAGCTAGCATAAGTAAAGGGGCTATGTGTACATGCTACACTAAACCACACTAAACTGAAGAGCTATTTACTCTTCATGGAACCCTGAGTATGTGATTGAGACTGTCTGCGGCTGAGTTCCTCACATCAACAGGAGCTGTTTATACTCCGTCTCAGGTGTGCATGTTGTGAGTGACATCCATTCAGACCCACCCCTCTCTATTTCTCACACAGACAGTCAAAGTGTCATCAGCAACCCCACAGCAACAAACACTCAAAGAGGATTGGTCCAGCAACCCACCCTCCCACATACACACATATTGCACTTCTTTTGATATCTGTTGATGTTAGCTGTGCTTGTCCTTAGTTATGGTTTAATCACTTGTTCATAGTATAGTGCCAGCTGCATGATCTATGCACAGCTACCTAGAAAGATATTATAAATGAAGAGGAGCAACTCTCAGCATAACCTCTTATTGGTAGTTGTTTAACATTAAGTAAAAAGAAATGCAGAGTTTATATAGCCAAGTTCAATTATGAAATTCCTCCTTTGTAATCTCTGTTTTCGGTCAGAAACCAGGACCTGTTGTCCCTGGAACTCTAAGAGTGTTATCCGGCATATGGGCTTACGATTGACGTCTACCGTGGTTTCCCCTTTCAGTTACAGGAAACGGAGGACTCTAATCCACCAGCATGTTTAGGTGTCTGAAGGAGAGGTCAAAATTAGAGGAGCCATGGCGGGTCAGGTCATTAGGGAAGGCTGTTTGGGTTGTGTGTATCTGTTTATTTGTGTGTATCAGTACTTGTATGTGTGCGTGTGTTTGTGTGTGTTTGACAATGCTGGACCAATCCTCTTAGAGTGATCACCCATAAGCAGGCTGTTGGTGCTGTACAGGGACTAATGGCATCCTGCTGGGCTCATCTACTGGTTTAGCTGGAGGAACAGACTCACCTCCTGACTCAGACACACAGCTAAAACAGCTTTCTGACAAAGTGATACTGCTTCCTTCTAAGTGTGGAAGGGGGTTGAGTGTGTGAGACAGAAAGAGATGCAATGATACAGTTGGACAACCGAGAATGACAGATGTAAAACACTGGTGTCAGGGGGATATTAGTATGCAAGTTTATTTATGTAGCACAGTTCCTCTATAGAAGCAAATCAATGTGCTTTAGAAATAAATATTTATAAACACAATAGAATAAAAACAAATAATAGAATAAAAACATCAATAAAAAAAGGGGGACTCTAATTACCTTAAATAACAAGGGGGAGTCTAACCAAACGAGGCAGACTCTAACCACCTTTATAATATAACAAGGGAGACTCTAACCACCTTAATAATAAAACACGGGAGACTCTAACCACCTTAATAATAAAACAAGGGAGACTCTAACCACCTTAATAATAAAACAAGGGAGACTCTAACCACCTTAATAATAAAACAAGGG
>JACXGJ010012715.1:0-17423 GCA_016801105.1 Esox niger
GTGTGTGTGTGTGTGTGTGTTTACGCTTGTTAACTGGTTGTAATTTACCGGCTGCGTGCAACTGCATCGACACATCCCAGCTAGCGGTACATTCTACATCACGCTAGTTTGCATGCCTTGGCCTTGTGGTTCCTGCGTTTGCACGCAGGCGCAAAGCATACTAAGTAACATGTAAAGCCTGTGTATACTAGCCACTTCACTGTTGTGATACTAAAAGGATGTTGTTGTTTTTTTGTAGAACCATATAAACACCTATGAATACACATCTGTCAGGCAGTGATTGATTAAACACTATTGAACTGGATCCCTGGATTGTAGACATCTTTCATGTAGAAAATTAAGGCCAACATTTATACAAGCAAGCAAACAATAATTTACACTTCCTACACATGAAGATATTGTTAGATATCAGTGGAATGTCATAGCCCCGGTTAAGATGTTCTACTTTATTTGTTGAATTCATAATTGTTTTACATGGTGGGGTTTTCATTTTGTCAAATATAGAAAAGTGGTCATGGGCCAAAACATTTTTTGAACTCATGCTGTACAGTAAAATGAGTTGTACCCTGCTTTACTGTGCTATCAACACTGTTGAAACATACACTGTCCACTTTTAGGTATATGTTGTACTAGGTAGGACATTTTTTTGCCTCCACAACAGTCTAACTTTTTCACAACATTCAAAATTGTGCTGGAAACATTCCTTTCGTATTTTTGTCCATGCTGACTCAAATAAGCATCAGAGCTTAAAGTCCACACATTCATGCTGCAAACGTTCCTTATCGACTTCATCCCAATGATGCTGTATTGGATTGAGATCTGTGGACTGTGAATGTATTGGAGAAAACTGAAGTCGTTGTCATGTTTGCAGAACCAGATAGAGATGATGTGTGTATTGTGACATGGTGCAATATCCTGTTAAAATAATCTATTTGAAAAAGAGGTTAGCAACAATTATACGCTGTGGCATTCAAAGTGATATTGAGGGTCCGAAGTAAAATGTTTAGAATCTTCGATTATCCAGTTGTGGTGATAATGTGCCCGCTGTAGTTTCATCTTCCTGTTTGTTGTTGATACCCTCATCTTCCTTTTCTCAACTGACAGGTATGGAACCCATGTGGTCTTCTCCTGCTCTAGTCCATCTGCTTCAAGGCTGAACACAAGATGTCCTCATTAACACCACAGTTGTAAAGAATGAATATTTGAGCCCAGCTATTCATCTTCTGACCTATATAATTGACAAGGTGTATTCATCCACTTAACTGCTGCTCACTTGATGCTATTTGTTTAAACTCTGTAGAGTGTGAAAAGGGGTCAGCAGTTTCTGTAATGCTGGTACCACCACATCTGGCACCAACAATCACGCCAGTCATTTAGATCATGTGTCTTCCCCATTTTAACCTTGTGACCATGCCTGCATGCTTTATAATGCCAAATGTACCTAAAATGTGGTCAGCGGGTGTTGTTGCCTATGATTGGTTCTATAACTTGGTCCAGACCACAAAAAGTGGAAGATTTTATCTCATCCCCGCAATTGTGTAGCATCCCAAATGTGTCCAGTGAAGAGTGCAAAATCCAATTCTGTGCATTAGTGCTGAACATTACCCTGCATTGTGCCCACTTTACAGATAAAAGCTGGGGCTCATCGATAGATCACTTTAGATCCTAGCAAATATGATTTCCATTTTGAGTTGTTATTAATCACATTCTTGGGCAGTTGGAGACCTGCACTTTAAACAAATCATTAACATGGAGGACACCCATGGTCTGTACCAGGGGACAAAAGAGCACTGTAGTGTTTACTCCAAATCAAATAACCCCTATTTGCAGACAAGAACAAATACCTTGAAGCAAATCAATAAATAACAGGGAGATTTCATTACCTGAAGAGCCCTTATGGTGACTTTCCAGAAGAAAAGCGTTGATCCAAAAAGCTACAGTATTAAAATCTTCAAGTCTATTACGATAGGATCTCAAAACATTACTGGTGTGTTCGAAGGTTACGTTGTATTTTAGCAGTTGCCATCTTTTGAGAGTAGCTTTAATCTGTAAGACGCTTTGGATTTAAGTTGAACTAATTTACATTTATGCATTTATTTTCCGAACACTGGGTTGTGAGAGTTCAAACACACATGGCTATATAGTTTATTAATGACATAAGCATAAGTGTTAATCATTTGATAACAGGGTTCTGTTTCTCTTATGTGGGCTCACAGTTGATTGTTGTTGATTTAATCAGTCTAGGAAATATTTCAACACTCAACATTACAAACAGACTGATTTGTTTTGAAAGGTAATGAGGGAGCAACTATCAGTGACAGTGGCAATAATGGGCTGCTTATTGCTGAATATTCTTCAGAAAAGAAACAGTCATGTTCATCATTCATAGCAGGGACCTATTTCAAAAGACAGAAGAGAAAAAGTAAAAGAAATGCAGACCAAGTTGACTAGTTATACGCCATGTCAGTTTTGGCAACCAGATGTACCAATGAAAATGCGAACATGTAAATTGTGTCTTTTTCCAACAATCCATGAAATCGTCTATACACGTCTACAAATAAAGTAATAACAAGCACATGGATCTGGTTTTGGCTTGTCAGATTCCAACATCGGGGACATTTGACAGACCAAAGGCATGAATGGGACAATACAATTAACTGGACATAATGTCAATATCCTTTGGGTAAAAAGAATAAAAGTGTGACTAGCATGTGATATCAGTATAAATACATCTGATTCATCTATTGTAATAGAAAACACATAGTTAAAAATATTTTAAGGTAATGCAACAAATGTGGTTCATCAGGTGTGTGTCAATTTTTATTATCTTGAGCAACAAGAGCCTAAATGTCACACAGGAGGGACTATAAAGACAGCAACATTAATAATACTTCGGTAAGTTGTAAATAAAGATATGTTTATGCTTATAGCTTACTTTCAGATTTTTTATTCCCATGTGAGTTTTAAATAAGAGGTGGAAACCTGTCCCTACTACAAGGAAAATATGGTTTCAAGGATGAGAAATGTGTCTTTGACCTTCAAATATAGAAGAGAAATAAAAAAACTAGAAAATCACACGCTTCAAAAAACTATGGTTGATTGGTCTAATCTCTGATTGGAGTTCTGAATGAGTATAATTAGAAATATAAATCAAACTGAAAAGTTCTCATTCACATTCTTCAGGAAGCTATCTGTCACATGTCATGGCCAGACAGACACGTTGTTTCATTCCCTCTAGCCTCTTGTGCCTACAACAATGTGAGGCAATGCTATGAAAAAAAATCAACAGTTGAACATCCATAAGCCTACAAAAGAAGGAAGTCTTTCTTAATGAGGTGCTAATTGCATACACTATTAAAAAGAGTAATCATAAACAATGCTTTTCATATGTATATATACAGTGGGGAGAACAAGTATTTGATGCATTGCTGATTTTGCAGGATTTCCAACTTACAAAGCATGTAGAGGTCTGTAATTTTTACCATAGGTACACTTCAACTGTGAGAGACGGCATCTAAAAATCCAGAAAAGCACATTGTATGATTTTAAAATAATTAATTAGCATTTTATTGCATGACATAAGTATTTGATACATCTGAAAAGCAGAACTTAATATTTGGTACAGAAACCATTGTTTCCAGTTACAGAGACGATACGTGTCCTGTAGTTCTTGACCTTAGCATTTTATTGCATGACGTAAGTATTTGATCACCTACCAACCAGTAAGAATTCCGGCTCTCACAGACCTGTTCGTTTTTCTTTAAGAACACCTGTTCTCCACTCATTACCTGTATTAACTGCAACTGTTTGAACTCGTTACCTGTATAAATGACACCTGTCCACACACTCAATCAAAGAGACTCCAACCTCTCCACAATGGCCAAGACCAGAGAGCAGTGTAAAGATCAGGGATAAAATTGTAGACCTGCACAAGGCTGGGATGGGCAACAGGACAATAGGCAAGCGGCTTGGTGAGAAGGCAACAACTGTTGTCGCAATTATTTAAAAAATTATGATGTTCAAGTTGACGGTCAATCTCCCTCGGTCTGGGGCTCCATGCAAGATCTCACCTTGTGGGGCATCAATGATCATAAGGTGAGGGATCAGCCTAGAACAACACGGCAGGACCTGGTCAATGACCTGAAGAGAGCTGGGACCACAGTCTCAAAGAACACCATTAGTAACACACTTTGCCATCATGGATAAAAATCCTGCAGTGCACGCAAGGTCCCCCTGCTCAAGCCAGCGCATGTCCAGGCCTGTCTGAAGTTTGCCAATGACCATCTGGATGATCCAGAGAAGGAATGGGAGGTCATGTGGTTTGAAGAGACAAAATAGAGCTTTTTGTCTAAACTCCACTCGCCGTGTTTGCAGGAAGAAGGATGAGTACAACCCCAAGAACACCATCCCAACCGTGAAAGCATCTTGCGATACATGATGGGGCCATGTATCGTGAGATCTTGGGCAACAAGCTCCTTCCCTCAGTAAGAGCATTGAAGATGGGTCGTGGCTGGGTCTTCCAGCGTGACAACGACCCGAAACACACAGCCAGGGCAATGTTTTTGATTTTTGTTTTAGATTCTGTCTCTCACAGTTGAAGTGCACCTATTCTAAAAATTACAGACCTCTACATGCTTTGTAAGTAGGAAAACCTGCAAATTCAGCAGTGTATCAAATACTTGTTCTCCCCACTGTAAATATATATATATATATATATATATATATATATATATATATATATATATATATATATATATATATATATATATATATATACACACATTAAACTAATCTTTTAGACACATTTATCCAAAGTGAATTATATTGGTGCATGCTTGCATTTTCGGGCCACTGCTTGCATTTCTTACATTTTCAAGCCAATATCTTTTATGGGTCACCCATGGGAACAAATCTCTGCTCTTGCAAGCACCATGCCTAACCAAGGACATAAGTAATGGTGACTTTAAGTAAGTGTATTAATGTGTTAATATCTGGCTGTTCACAAAAAGAGATAGCAATAACAATGGTTGGTACTAGGTCTTATCTATTTTTACAAGACAGCAAAAAAGTTTGTCACTGGACCAAAAATATGACCATGTATCAATGAAAATGTGTGCCCTCACTCTAGTATGCTCTTTTGGATAAGACTGCCTGAAAAATGATTTCAGGGTAATTGAAATTGTAATATCAAGGTCGTTTTCAAATTGGTATTACTTGAAAAGTTGATGGACGTGGTGTCATGTAATTACATTTAACATTTGCACAGTGGACCTCTATGTGTAACATCAGTGCCTAGGTACAAATATTACCATGAAGTCATATAGTAACACCTACGCAATTACTATGTTTTTATTTCAGCAAATTCTGTGCAAGTAACATAGTAACTAGGGAAACTCACTATTTTAACAAATGAAGCAGCCTATTCAGCTATGCTATTGACACCGAAGCTGAACATTTAAATGTGTAGATTGCAAACATTTAAAAAAGACACTAGGAAAAGACATACATTTTTGCTGCATTCAAACCCAAATGTGGGGTTTAATTTATTTTGTTGATTGTGTTGTTCTCATTTAGGACTTGTAATCAGTTCAAATGTTATAACACATTAAAATAACATGTCACTACACTTTACAAATGCAAACATTGAGTGGCTGCGAGTCCATCAATTTATCAACGTGTGTGTGTGTGTGTGTGTGTAGATTATTAATTATTTTACTTAAGAGTATGAGACAGGGCTTCAACTGGCCTTCAACATGCAGTTGTAACTACATCAAACACAGTAGCAATACTTCAGTTCCACTCTCACTGTGTGCATGTATGTGTATGTGTGTGTCAGTCTCTACAGGGACCAGCCTGAATCAGAAAGGTATTTGACCGTTCATCTGGCCCTGATTCCCTGTGGATCTCAGTCCTGAGATCTTTTAGATTCAATGGTAAAATCCAATACCGATTTAGTATTTTGTTGAAAATATGAATTTGGTCTGAACTTTTCTAAATCACAAGGGATGTTACTATCGAGCAGATAATTACAATCTGAAAGTGGAAAAATAGAAGACGTGATATAGAAGAATACCTACAATTTAAGATGAGTGATTGCATTTGGGATTGCTTGTGTTATACTATAAATTTGTATATTTTAAAGCCAGTTAATATTGTGACATTACCACTCAAAGGACAATTCTTATTAGTGCATTTCATTAATGCGGAGAAAGAAACAAAGAAACGCAAGAGATTGGAGGAAAAAAAGTGAGCTTGATACCACCACTAGGGGCCTCACTTCATAGGCTACTTCTGTATGAGCAGTTATTCTAATGAGCGTATGATATCAATGTAATTTAAACATACCTTATAGCTTACTGAACTGTATTGAGGAAATACAATGGATGAAGAAAATAAGGTTAATCACAATTCTGTGTATTGAAAATGCAGTACTGACCGTATGCTTCTTTTAATATTTTATTTACAAGATGCCTAAAATGAATGTAGGCCATCTGTACAATTGCGAACCCCATTCATGTTCAGCTTTCCTTGATTCAAGTCCATCATCTTGGATAGCAAATAACGAATATATGAATGGCTAAACTGACAACCATATATCATTGGTTACTACTCAGTTCATGTGATGAGTCATAGATCATGTAAGCACTGTAAGCTGTAGCTATGTCACACAACACACAATTATGATTATAATTAAGTTTTTTAAAATCTTTGCTTATTTGTCTTTAAGCCGTTTTTGCCCTTTACACACAAATAATTGTTCTGGAATTAACACAGAAATTAAATACCAAATGATTGAAGTTATACATCTGTCTGTAGTATCCATATTAACAGAATGCTGAATAACAATACATTTTAGACAAGCTATTTGAATTGTCCCCTCCCTTCCATGCATATCATTTAAGAGAATCCCGTTGTCGCTAGGTGAAGTACTATTTGCGCCGCCAGATTGAAGCAGGTGTCCAACATGGCGATCACAGGCAACGGATCTCTCGCTACTCTTCTCTTTTTGTTCATGATTCCAGCGGCTCTTCATCAAGGTAGGATTTTGGCAGATTAACTAAACGAACCATCGTCTTTTCAATGGATTTCTATGGACAATGAGTCTGCATTCAGAGCAAGTTTTGGGGGAATGTGACCGTATAATGTAGATACGGATAAACTATGAAACTGAGTGAGGTGTAGACAAATTGTTCTACTTGGAATACCATATGTATTTAACTAAACTAATATGTGGTTTGGATATTCCCCTCTTATAGCTATTACAGCTGTTTCTGTGTTCAGTACTTACCCTCGCACATCACTTTGGCTAGTTTTCCCTTCTCTTCTAGAACCGCCCTGTGCTACTGTCACACACTCAACCAGCTGCAGCTGGCACTTTACATGAGATACATTTGATACGTTTTTCTACTTTGCCTCTCAAAGTAGAAAACCCTTAAGTTTAACTAAAGTGTAAAAGTTTAATATGGTTCGTTTTTAGATGAAAGGTCGGCATTCTTCGTACTTTTGTGTTGCAATTATATCCAGGTTATGTAGAACGCAGTACAGTACAATGCCAAATGTTTGAAGCACGAGCGATTCAGTACGAGTTAACATTGCATCATTTTGCTTAGGAGACGTTACGTTTAATTTCCAATGTAATTTATTGTTGACTGATAGACGTTATCGAAAGATTATTTTGTTGATGTGGTCAAACTAGGAGCCGTTCTGGGATGGTAGTTTGGTCACATTGTGTGCCGCATGTATGACTTGGCGGGCTGTTGATGCCTAGAGATTCAGCTAGGTATACAGCTACCCTGTCGCTATACCTTACTCTGTTGCCGAGTACAGATGCTTAACCGATTGATACAAAAGTTGATTGTCGTGGTGTTTTGATTTCGCTTGCTTCCTTAACCCCCTAGGCTACTTAAAAGATAACATGAGCGTGTGTTGTTCTAGCTAACGAGATACACTAATGCTTTTTCAACCGATTCAATAATTGTAAACATAATATCACGAGCTATGTTAAGAGACGCAGTCCGGATTTGCGCATACATTTTTTTTTTACATGAGTCGAACCAAGATTCTGCAGTTTTGCATTTGAATCATTGATGTTTGTATAAATTTTCCCGTGAAACAGTTATTATACCACAACATAAACTGTAGAAAGAATGTTTATACTAAGAATCTGGCGGACGCATCACTGCCAATTGCCAAACAATTGTTTTTTGGCACACATCCTTTTTACAACGTGTTGACTTGCATTGTCGTGCTACCTGTATCCATCCCTTCTGTAATATATCTGCACCATAGTTCAATACAGAGCTTAGATGACTGTAAACATCAACAGGTTTATCACATTAAAAGCTAAGTAGCTTGGGCTACAAACACTTGCTGTATTGCAATACACTATATGTGCACGCACCTATCTGGACAAAAGCGCTCACACTGTGTGGCAGAATATTTGCGCATTTCGTCCGTCTGTCTGTTATCTTTCAGGGGGCTTCTTGGATGAGCTTTGGCATTTTATTGCCATCGCTTTTTTACTAACTAGACTACATTTGGTAGGCTAGGCCTACATCATGTTATTGCGTTTTAGATTAGGGAAACGTTTTTGATTGAGTCAGTTTACTGGATTCCTAGATATACATCAACATGTGATATTAAATTGTCGGCTGCTGCAGCTTTTCATTTAGATGAAGCACTAACTTCAGTTTGCCACATTCAAATATCCATTCTTGGAGCAAGGTTCAATACTGGATAAGCTATCACTTTGCTGCCTTTGTGAATTTCAAACAAATGTTAGGATAGTCCTACAAGTCTGAGCAAATCAATAATTTCCCTGGATACACTTTAAATTATTGTGAAGAGTTGCAGGATTATACGCTGTCTCTGAAACAATGGTATATTTAAGCAGTAATGTTTAATCAGTCAATAAGGCACAGGGGGTTTTGGTGTGTCGGCAATATACCACACAAGGACTGTTGTTTAAGACACAACACAACGGGAATGCTGGGATACAGCCCGTAAGATATACAGTACTGACCACAAACCACTAAGACCTGTGGTGCCTTATTGCTATGATACACTTGCCAACAATGTAATTACAACATAATGTATAGCTATAATATGAGGTCTGTCATAAACTGTTTGCTTCATATCCCAAGTGCTGATTGCTTACATGTACCATGCTTACATGTACCATGGCTGATAGCCGTTGATGTATTGTATGCAATAACACGAGGGTGTGTGATACTGTATATGGCTAGTATACCACGGCTAAGAGGCACGACACATCACAGAGTGCCAGGACATTGCACTTAGCTGTGGTGTATTGGCAGTATATCACAAACCCCCCAAATGCCTTATTGCATTTATAAAAGCAATGTAATACGAGCAGTAAAAAGTGATTTGATGTCATATATGTGGTATCATGTCTCATATTCCATAGCTATCTCCCAATCAACATTCAGGGTTCAGACCATCTGTTGTTAAACAGTCAGCGTTTACATCTTGCAGCAAACTCTTTTTTGTACATCAATGTAAATCAATCAATCAAGCCTGATTGTTTTATCACATTTCATGAATAGATATAACACAGCGGACTTCACATAAAATAATACAAATATACAAATAATTGCGGAGCAAATGTACTTTTTTTTAAAAGTAAAAGTGATCAATTCGTTGTTGCACCCCTAGCACAAACAATATTTTTTTCAGGCATCACATTTAAAGACATAATGTAGGTCTAATTGTGTAAGGCAGGCTTATTGATGTTTTCAAAAAATCTTTACTGTGCCATCTGTTTCAATAATAGGTATACACATTTACTTAATAGGAATATGAGTGGTCTACAGTAAAAAACTGAATAACGCATTCTTTGACAGAGTTATGTTAAAGTAAATGTATAGGCAATAAAGATATATTAATATGCAAAGTTTGTTTTGGTCATGATGACAGTTCTAAATTTATTTTATTAAATGTTTTTAATCTGTAAAATAATACCAGCTTTATTGGGAAATGTGATGTGAGTTAACTTTGACACCTAGCATTTTGTTGCAATTGTGAGTGCTTTTGCAAAAAAACTGAAAATTTACAAAACCCTTAATTATGTTGGGGTGTTCTACACACCACAGTTTTTCTGCATCTTCTGAATTGACTGGCAAGGAATTAGGAACACTTGAACATTCACAACATAATGATGGCAAGTCTGATTGGCTTGAAATGAACAAGCTAGCAACCCATGGCAATATTTGTCAAAATGTACACAGTGGTTTTTGTCAAATGTCAATTTCATGAATAGAAAAAAAGATTACTATCTCAAGTGCTTAATCTGTAAAAAGTTAAAAAGAGGTTAATGGGGATGTCTGAAAGCATAGGCTATTTTGCCCTGATGACAAACTGGCATTACATTCTCAGTATTATAGCCTATGGCTCAACCCTGTAGTTACAGTTGCTCTCTAAGTTATTCACCCTCCTTGGACATTTTGCACTACAACATGAAATCAGAGTGACTTTAATTTATTTTTGCCACTAATCAGCATAAAAAAGTCCATAATGTCAATGTTGGAAAATAACGTCTCCAATGTGTTCTAAATAAACAAAAAATATTTAAACAGAAAGCATAATAATACACCCCCTTTGACACCTGAATGAGCTGTGGAGCAACCAACTGTCTTTAGAAGTTGCGTAGTTATGGAATGGAGTCCACCTGTGTGCAATCAAGGTGTTTCAGATGATTTCAGGTTAAATACAACTGTATCTTGGAGGTCTCACAGTTGGATCAAACAGTTCCTAAGAAAAACTACATCAAGAAGAAGAAAAATCATTCAAAGCAAATCGAGCGTAATGTTCATTTAAAACACTAATCAGGGGTTAGATATAACAACATTTCCAAGACATAAAAAATCCTCCAGAGCAAAGAAAAGTCTGTTATTGAGAAATGCATAGAATATGTCACAACTGTGAATCTGTCTAGTACATACTATCTTTAAATCGAAATGAGAAGGGCGGCCACACAGCAGCCTCTAGCAACTAGAAAGTACTTTGTCTTCCATGGCTGAGCTGGGAGACACTGTGCATACTGCAACAATAGCCCAGTTACTTCACAAAAGTGGCCTGTATGAGAAAGTGGCAAAAAGAAAACAATTTGCATCAAATCTCTGCTTGAGCCTGCCAGAAGGCATGTGGGAGAATCTGAGACCAATCTGAGATCTGAAAGAAGATTCTGTGAGCCCAAGCCTAGCACTACACATCATTCCGTAAACACCAGCTCGACCGTAAAGCTTGGTGTTTACATCATGCTATGCTCATGCTTCTCTGCATCAGGGTGTGGAAGGCTTGTGAAAATAGATCCAGCTAAGCACAGAGAAATCCTGGCAGAATATCTGCTGATGTCTGAAATTGTCATGGGATCTAGGTGAAGATTCATCTCCCTGCAGGACAATGAACCCAAACATACATACAGCCAAGTCACACCGATGTTTTAAAATAAAAACGTGAATTTCCTGTTGAGGTCCAGACAAAGCCCGAACCTCAGTCCAATTGAGAATACTTGGAAAGTGTTGAAGATTGCTGTTCTCCAAAAGTCCCCATCCAACTTGGAAGAGCTTGAGCAATTTTGCAAAGACGAAAAGGGCAAATGTGTACAGATCTGCAAAACGGGTAGACTGTAAATGCAAATAGAATCATGGCTATAACAAAGGGGCCTTTACCAAATATTAACTGAAGAAGGTAAATACTTTTGCAGTTAATTATTTTATTTGTTGTATTTGCAACTCATTTGGTGTTGATCAGTGACAACTCAGAATTAAATCCATCTTGATTCAATGTTGTAACAGAAAATGTGGATATGTCCAAGAGGGATGAATATTTTCATTTTCAAGAGCACTTGAAACTTGTTTATGGATAGGAACATTTTTAAGATGTGCCTTCCTGGTCTGCACACGACCCCTCCAAGCCTCCACATGTGATTGAGTTGCAAGTGATTGAGGAAGAAGGAAATGTTAGCCTAATGTTCTGTCTTTGTGTAGTTAAATACAACTGCTTATTTTGCTTATGCGTGGCTCTGGGCCTGCCTTACTATGATGTTTTTTAGAAATGGTCTAAGAGTAGTAATTTACTCAGTAGTTACAGTAGGTATTTTAAAGAAATGGCATTCTTATTGATTTTACCCATTACAGCTAAACAGAAGAAACAGTACAATTTGCTTTGTTAGAGTCTGGTTTGCTATCTAATCAGTTTTGTTTGGAATAGGTCTATGGATAGCAAGATTGTTATCGTCAGTAAACCTCACTGTGATTTTTGGAGTCAGATTTGATAATTAGATTTTAGGAATCAGATTCAATCTCTGATTTCTCCACACAATTTGAACACGCCCTCCTCTGTGTCCTGTATTGGCTCACTGTCAAGTCAGTAGTTCAGTGATTGAAAACAGGTGTGGAAAAATAACCATATTTTGTGCTGCTCTCCATTTTTCTCTGGTGCCCCAACAGTAATGAAGAACAATGGCTTTATTTTGGAGGAAGGGGGTTGATGCTGTACCCTGCCCCCCTCAGTCAACAGAAGTGTTGTCCTGTCTAACAGATGACTGGGTTTTGTCACTTGTGGCCATTGTGCACTTAGTATTATCAAAGACAGTAAAGGGGTAGTCATTTATGGAACTGCCAGCTGAAATAACGTAAAGCTCCCAGTGCAATCCCAAATGAGGAATGCTAGATGTTATTGCAGAATGTCTTTGAATCAGACAAATATGTTGTCTGATACAAAGATACCTGGGCACATTTTGCATGTATTCATCCACACAGGGTTCAACTAAAATTGAATAACAAACCTATGCATATTATTTATGTTTCTGAACAAACCCCAGAATAAAAGCATGGTGGTTCATCATTGTAAGCTTGGAAGGAAAATGAATGTGTCCTTTAGAATACAATGCAGTTATGAATCCTCTACGCTCGATGGGCTTGAGTGATCTGTGTTCTCATGTCTGATATTAGCATAACACTCGAGCCGGTATTACATTTCAGTGAATGTGCCCCTGACGAGACCCTTCAGGCAGCCTCACTGTCTACCACGAAATTGGATCCCTTGTGCTCATTGTATTCAGTTCCTGTCCATTGTTTCCTACCTATTGCCTCAGTGTCTTGTCTGATGATAGGTTCTTAGCTGTTTTGTCTGCACAAATGCCAGATGCTACAGGATTATGCAGTAATTTTCTCTATGTCAGAGCTTGGCAACTCAAGAGAAGTCTGGTGTGAAAATGCCTACTAGGCCCTTAGTTTTGGTAAAGCTATTGAAGTACAGGTCAAAAACTGTGGCCATAAATAAGTTGTTCTCAAACATTTTGGGGAGTCTGCAATGACTTGAGAATTACCCGTGTCCTGGGCCCAGAATGAGAATGATTCAAATACACACCTGTTGGCACTGCAAACAAAATGAACCCGTCACAACTCAATAGCTGAATGGATCAGCGTCATGCAGGTAACATTAGCGATTTGGCAGCAACAACAAGACCTCCGGTCATCATATTTTGCCTTCAAAATAAAAGTCTGGGGTGAAACGTTATATACATTCAGCAGCAACAGTAATGCCTTGGCAAGACCAAATCCATCATGCAAATGCGTAACAATGGAAGTTCAGTTATTTTCAATGAACATGTGCGTTATGATGCAAAGACATACAGCACTATCTGTACCCTTTGTGGATGCATCGCGTTTGTGGTGTTGCATGCGTTGGATTTTTCATACTCTGAAAACTGTCATTTTATAAATAAGCTATGCATCCAATCTCCTCCCAAAAAGCATTATCAGAACAGAATTATGTGAACATATTTGGCCTACATAATTATAATTATAATTAAACAAATTAAAAGGTGCCAAATACAGTGCTCCACATTCAAACTACCCATTCAAACTACCTATACAGCTTGTGGCTAGAACAGAGTTTGTATGTAGCTAGCAGGTTATCTTCAAGTGGCAGGCATACGAGCTGATAAACATGAATTTGCTTACAAAAAAAATCATAACTTTTGTATAGACAACATGTTAAAGTTACTCAGGTGGTAGCCGAATATCAGATGAAATCTTCCTCCATGAATTATTTGTAGCATTTATGTCTCTATAAATATTGTCTGACTAATCTGACAAATGACAAGATCGTATACCCTGGCCGAAATTGTGACATTTTGACATTGATTTTGAAAATCTGATAGATGTTGATAAGAAACAGTTTTTTATTTAAGGATAGTGATCATATGAAGTCATTTATTATCACATTTTTTTATTTTTTTATTTTTTTATCATAGTGATAATGGAAACTGCCAAAAGACCTGCGTAACAAGGTAATGGAAAAGGATATAAAAAGAAATCCAAATCCAGCTGTCAAAATAAATTGACCAGCATTGACAATATATAGTTGTGCTCAAAAGTTAGAATAACTTTCAAGTTGCCAGAAAGAAGCCTTTACTGTGCCAATGCCAAAAAAACCCTGTTACAATATGCCTGACAACACCCTGACATGCCTCAACTTCTGGCACACTAATCTGGAGTGACAAGACCAAAATAGAGCTTTACGGTCACAACCATAAGCACTATGTTTCGAGAGGGGTCAACCAGGCCAATAGTGAACAGAATACCATCCTAACTGTGAAGTATGGTGGTAGCTCTCTGATGTTTTGGGGGGTGGGTGAGCTCCAAAGGCACAGGAAATCATGTGAAAATGTATGTCAAGATGAATGCAGCATGTTATCAGAAACAACTGGCAAACGATGTGCATTCTTCTGCACGAATGCTGCACAGGACGCTCTTGGATTTTCTAGCACAACAATGACTCTAAGCACAAGGCCAAGTTGACCCTCCAGTGGTTACAGCAGAGCTCTCCAATGGCCAAGTCAAATGGGCATCTATACCACTTGCATGAATTTGGGGCCTCATAGAGAAATATTACAAAGGACTGCGAATTGTCATGGATGCCAAAGGGGGCAATACAGAGTATTAAGAACTAAGGGTATGCAGACTTTGGAACATGGATCGTGATATTTTTTTCTTTGTTTACAAAATGTTAACCATTCTCTAAAACTGTTCATTGATCGCCTCCCATGTATATAACCCAATCACTCTGAAAGCTAATGAGGAAAAGCAAATTAACAACAGTAACATCATGTTGACCAATGAAAAGAGTTCATCTTGTCAATCAATCAAAACCTCATTAATTGACAACACCGATATATGAGAGGAAAAAAAGAGGATAAATATATTCAATTTAACCTTGCACTCTGCAGACCTACATGGACATAAATAAAAAAAGCAACATGAAGGAATGTTGGTGCAGTTGTATGCTTATCAGGGGGGTGATAGCCTATATCGTGGATGCAAAAGTAGGTTTATAATTCTGTAGTTAATATTAGTTTGACTGACTAGCACGTGCACAACTAGTAAAACAAAACTAGGGAAATGAAAGTCAATCATTGTTTTTATATTAAACATATAGCCTAGTAATAACAAGAATAATATTGCACACAGATGCGAATTGCAAATAATCTGCTTACCTATACAATTACATTACTTATTTAAAAACAGAGAAAAATAGATTTTGCTTTGCTTTCATTTTTATTTAATTTACAAATACATACAACAAAAAAATCTGTATAATTTACAAAACATCTATACACAACCTTTTAGATGACATACCAAATCCTAACTTCGCCAGAGCATTTGTTGTTACTATGGTAACCAACACAAACTCAGCCATTGTAGCTGTCATGTGTAGGTAGGTAAGTGAACTTTTCTCACGGTTCAGTTATATCGCTTACTGCGACCCGTGTGGAGGCAAATTTGGCAGAGGCACCTTTAGCACCCATTGGTGTTATCGAGTTGTGACAGTTAGCTAGCCAGCTTCTTACCATCAGTTGTCGCTCAGACGATGCCTACCTTCTCCATATCAATGTTATATGGAGAAGCCACTAACTGATAGTTTAAGACAAGCTAATTACTTTTCTCTGACCTCAGAACCAATTATATTTCTCTGACCTTATTCACTCCCTAGCTTTATACACACCCCTGTTAAAATGCCAGGTTTATGTGATGTAAAAGAACGAGACAAATCATTTTAGATGTTTTTCCACTTTAAATGGGACCTAATAATGTGAACAATTCAATTGAAATTTTAAATCTTTTGATAAAAAACATTACAATAACCTGGTTGCATAAGTGTGCACAACCTCTAATAACTGGGGAGGTGGCTGTGTTCATAATTAACCAATCATATTCAAACGCGTGTTAAATAGAAGTCCTTACACAACTGACGAAACGAAAACTGGTCAGGGAGGCTTCCAAGAGACCAACCGCAACATTAAAGGAGCTGCAGGAATTTCTGGCAATTACTGGCTGTGTGGTACATGTGACAACAATCTCCCGTATTCTTCATATGAATGGGTTATGGGGTAGGGTGGCAAGACAGAAGCCTTTTCTCACAAAGAAAAACTTCCAAGTCCAAAAACAAACATCAAGTCTCCCAAAAGCACATGGGAAAATGTGTTATGGTCTGATGAACCCAAGGTTGAACTTTTTGGCCATCATTTCAAAAGTTATGTTTGGTGCAAAAACAACACTGCACATCACCTAAAGAACACCATACCCACAGTGAAGTATGGTGGTGGCAGCATCATGCTTTGGGGCTGTTTTTCTTCAGCTGGAACTGGGGCCTTAGTCAGGGTGGAGGGAAGTTTTGGCACAAAACCTTCCAGCATCTGAAAGATAAAGAGGAAGTTCACCTTTCAGCAAGACAACGACCCTAAGCACACATCCAAATCCACAAAAGCATGGCTTTACCAGAAGAAGATTAATATTTTGGAATGGCCCAGCCAGAGCGCAGACCTGAATCCAATTGAACATCTGTGGGGTGATCTGAAGAGGGCTGTGCACAGGATATGTCCTCGCAATCTGACAGTTTTGGAGCACTTTTGCAAAGAATAGTGGGCAAGTATTGCCATGTCAAGATGTGCCATACTAATAGACTCCTACCCAAAAAGACTGAGTGCTGTAATAAAATCAAAAGGTGCTTCAGCAAAGTATTAGTTTAAGGGTGTGCACACATATGCAACCAGGTTTTTTATTTTCCGCCTCAAAGATTTAAGTTTGTTTTTCAATTTAATTGTATGAGTCTCATTAAAGGTGGAACAAGTTCTGACATGATTTATCTTTGTTTAATTTTTTGTACATCACAAAAGCCTGGCATTTTATCAAGGGTGTGTAGACCTTTTTATGTATGTATGTATGTATGTATGTATGTATGTATGTATGTATGTATGTATGTATGTATGTATGTATGTATGTATGTATGTATGTATGTATGTATGTATGTATGTATGTATGTATGTATGTATGTATGTATGTATGTATGTATGTATGTATGTATGTATGTATGTATGTATGTATGTATGTATGTAA
>JACXGJ010012716.1:0-17424 GCA_016801105.1 Esox niger
AGTGTCATGTCTCACCTTTCTGCTCATTGGTTTAGGTGTAGTGTCATGTCTCACCTTTCTGCTCATTGGTTTAGGTGTAGTGTCATGTCTCACCTTTCTGCTCATTGGTTTAGGTGTAGTGTCATGTCTCACCTTTCTGCTCATTGGTTTAGGTGTAGTGTCATGTCTCACCTTTCTGCTCATTGGTTTAGGTGTAGTGGTGTGGAGCACTTCATCCTTCAGGTGATCAACAGGCTGCCAGATGTGGAGATGGTGGTGAACGTGCGGGATTACCCCCAGGTGCCAGGTTGGGTGCAGCCCACCCTGCCTGTCCTGTCTTTCAGTAAGGTCAGCCCGCAGTACCTGCACGTCCTCATCTCTCTCTGTCTCCCCAATACACAGACATGCACACTGATTTAAATCTACTGAGATTGCTTCTTTGGTATTTAGAAATGCTGCTAAGTACCTGTACAGTGTGGTGCCATTTCTTTCTGGAAAATGTGTGTATGTGTGTGTCGTGCGTATCCATTTAGACTGCTGACTATCGGGACATCATGTATCCAGCCTGGACGTTTTGGGAGGGGGGGCCGGCTGTATGGCCCATATACCCCACTGGATTGGGACGATGGGACCTCATGAGGGATGACCTTCAGAAGTAGGTTTCACCCGTTTCTGAGGATTGTTTCTTACCTTTTATTGGACAATTTATTATTTTTCTCATTGTAAGAGCCTTCTTCTGTTAGGTCAGCAGCGGAGTGGCCGTGGAAGAGGAAATACTCCAAAGGGTTCTTCAGAGGCTCCAGAACCAGTCCTGAGAGGGACCCCCTGGTGCTTCTGTCCAGAGAGGCCCCAGATCTGGTGGATGCTGAGTATACCAAGAACCAGGCCTGGAAGTCTGAGAAGGACACACTGGGGAGACCCCCAGCAAAGGAGATTCCCCTGGTCGACCACTGTCAATACAAGTAAGAATGAGATATTATGGTGGAATTACATTGAGCTTGGCATTGTCTAGGCTATGTTGTACAGCATGTTTTACAGCTCACTCTCCTGTCCTTCGAATCTCCCAGTGCATTTTCCAGGTCAGCCAGGGATAAAATTAGACTAATTAAAAAACGTTTCAGCTTCAGATTGTTTTAGATGACTGAGAGTTAAGGCCTTGGTTTTCATGGGCTAAGATTTACACTTCCATGGTTGGTTTCAAAGGTTAGAGTTAATGCTCTTCTTGTTCTTTGTCATTAATACAAAAATCCGTTACAGCTCTATTTATCTGACTCATGTCGTTAATGTCCGTGGTGTATAGTTCAACCTGGTTATTCATGTTAAACGTTTAGCTGTGGGCACAGAATAACCCCAATGTGCTTTGTGTATGGTCAGGCCAGTTCCCCCGATCACTGACGCCCCAGTCTGGGTCCAACTGTTCTACACTCGCATGTACCAAGAACCGGGTATATGTTTCCCTCTCCCTGTACATGTGCCGTGCCTTCCACCAAAATGCCTACTTCATCCTCTGACCTCTCACCCCATGACACCTACTGCATAATCTGACCTCTCACCCCATGACACCTCCTGCATCATCTGACCTCTAACACCCCCAGGTACCTGTTTAACTTCCGAGGTGTGGCAGCCAGCTTCCGTCTGAAGCACTTGTTCCTTTGTGGCTCCTTGGTGTTCCATGTTGGAGAGGAGTGGCTGGAGTTCTTCTACCCCCAGCTGGTGCCCTGGGTTCACTACATCCCTGTCAAACAGGACCTCTCTGACCTAAGGTGACCTCTCTGTCCTGACTGCGCACGTCTTAACTGTTTACCTGAGCAACACGAGTTGTGTAATATTTGGTAGTCTTATCTGGTTTGGTGTAATATGTGGTTTTTATTTCATTTGGATATGCTCTGTTATAAAGTGATATGCCCCCTTTTCTGTCTTTCCAGGGAACTGCTACTGTTTGTGAAAGAAAATGATGATGCTGCACAAAAGATTGCCGTTAGGTAATTAGCTGTGAACTACAACACTATTCTTGTCTATGTGCGTGTACTACAGCATGCTTGATTATCAGATTGTTGACTGGTGTTCCTCTATCTGCCACCAGGGGTCAGCAATTTATCCTAGATCATCTGAGGATGGAAGATGTGTCATGTTACTGGGAGAGGCTCCTCACTGAGTTTGGGGGACTGCTCACGTACAAACCTAAGAGGAAGACCAACTACAATAAAGTCATCCACAAACCTGGGAGGACGGAACTGTAATTCAGCCAGTGGGGGTCACTAGGAAATTTAGAGGCAGTTTCAGCACTGTGGCTGCAAATAAGGACCGACAAAATCTTTTTTTAAGGTCCCTAATGATGATCTTTGCATGTAGGCTTTGGTCACTCCACAGGTTCACTATTGGGTTAGATGTAATGGATAACCTTTAAAGTAATGTGATAGAAGGTTTAGGAACAGAAAAGCACTAGAATGAACATCCATAGCTAATTGGGATTGTCATTGGATTAGCACATAACATGTAGCATACATATTGGTTCTATCGCACTGTTTAAAGTTAGCCTTTTGTTAGATGGTGTTCAAATTATTTGCAGTGTTATGCCTTTAAAGAAAGCTAGGGTAGAGAAGTCAGAAAGAACTTGATAGCGTTTGCCATTAACAGATTTCAGCTGTTTATTTACAACCTGAAATTACGTGGAACTCAAAAAGCCATGGATTGACTGGTGAATTGCTCTCTAGGCAATGTACATCTGCTTTCGCTGACTGCCCTCTAGTGGGTGACAGAAGAAACTGTATACAGCTGAGTACTTGTTGCCTAGTGTAGCACATCTATGCAGCTTATTGCCAGTGGCCCATTACACTTCGCACATAACCAAGACACTCATCTCACCTCAGACTGTGGCCTCTGTTCATAACGTTCATACGATAACGATAACTGTAAAAAACTGCAAGCAATACATACGCTACACTCGACACCAAGTGCCATTAAAACATTATTCATTAATGTTAAAGGACATGTTGTCAAACCCACAGTCAATACAAACTTGGACCATGCCATGGGGAAGAACATTATTTATAAGCCACAGTAGTGCTCATGTTGAATATGTTGTAATATGTGTGTTAGTCTTATGATTCTACAACGATGGTATTCACTGTCAATGTATGTAATGTTCTTGGTGCTGGGTTTAGATTTTTTTTTTAAAGTAAAAGGTACAAAGCCAAAAAGCTATGTTCAGCTTGCTGGTTTCTCAGAATACTGTATGCACAGAGATTGTAATATTCTTATTATCATACTGTCAGGGCTGGCTCATTTACCTGAAAATCTGTGGAGTTGTTTTTAGTCTGTTTGGTTTCAATTGTGAGTCATGTATGCTCTTTTGTACTTCAACAACATAAAAAATCTTGTGATATGATTCGAATTGCTTTCTGTCCACATTTACAGTTTGCATTTTTATATTGAAAGTTATATTTACTTTTGTAATAAACAATGAGTCATGTAAAGTCCGAATGCTGTTCTCCAGTGAATGATCGGTCCTCCACCTGAGGGGGGTGCTCTCCGTCTAGATGCCTTCAGTTTTGTTGAAATCTGTTCGTCTGTTTTCACCCGGTGCGGGTAGAAGTGTCCAGGTAGGAAAGACAAACTACAAGGACGTTTCAGATGGAATAAATACGAAGTCAACTATTTAACGGTTTAAAGGCTGCGCATGCAAGGTAAGTACTGTCCATGCTTAGCAAGCTATGTTAGACACGGCTGACAGCTTCATTAAGCACTGTACTGGTGAAGCTACTGTAGCTAGCCAGCCCAAATCACCTGCACTTGCTCTGCTTATTTCTGCATGAAAATAGGTTCGCTAAGAAGGTTCAGGAATGGCAAGTGCAACATGTTAATGAAAATGAAGTATACAATTGAATGTTCATTCTGTTTCATACAATCGATACATTCATACATAGTCGTTATTTTCCGTGGGTGTTGAACCTTGTTTAATAACAGCTGATTGCTGTCTAATACTGAAACAGTATCTAACGTCCTGTATACTGTATTTTCAGTCCCCCTGTGTTAATTAAAACCGCCCAGGAAGCGGATCATAATGATAGAAATATAATATTAGACTTGGGCCTTTTCCTCACATGACTGTACATTAACAAACAGCAATGCCAATGCAGTCCCAGATCAAATGTCTAAACAGCTGTTGCACTGTGCTTCTATTTAGACCACTTGCTTTCTGTTCCTCTACCCAAAGGGCATTTGTTTTAAGCAGAAAGATTTTCTGTAACATCCTAACTCCTGGCCATGTGTTCCCAGATCCAGCTTCCAGCTCCCGTGGCCGGTGAAGCGTTCACGATGAGTCCTCCGAAATGGCCCGAAGCACGCCCAAACCCAGCCCCATCCCCATGTCAGCAGGCAGCCTTGGACCCGCAGGGCACACTTTGCACCAGACCACTGCGGGGTCTCCTTCAGTCTGCCCTGCCCTCCCTAGGTCTGCTACTCCCCAGGGTCTATGCAGCTGACAGTGTCGTGACTGAGCCTGTCCCAGTGCACATTGCCCCCCAAACTACCGCTCTCCTTCCCAACCTTGTGGGTAAGCCAGAGTTCCCAGACACTGGATGGGACCGCATCAAGGATCTCTTCGACACAGAGTACGTTTTAATTGTGAAGCCTCTTCCTTAAGTCTGCGGTGTAGCGGAGTAAACCCATTTTAACCCAACGCCTCATTATCACTGCAAAAATATTCTGTGTTTTGACGTTATTTGACGGCCTTTAGTTTAGAGTTTTCCGGTTAATATACAGACCTCAGGCGTAAAATAACCAGCCTTGCCTTACGACACTGTATAAGTTGTCGTAATGCTCTGTTAGTTTTCAAAGCTTGTTTGTGCCGTCCTCCCCCATGTTTCCAATCCCAGTGAAATGCAGAGTTATCCAGAGGAACTGTCCAGTGTGGTGAAGAGTACCTTAGCTGCTGCTCTGGCCGGCATGATCTACGGAGGTCTCCCTGCCGCTCGGCACGCCAGGGAGAGATTCATCCAACTCCACCAGGCTGAAATATACCATAGTCGCGTGGAAGCTGTGGTGAGGCTCTGCCGCTGGGAGTAAACTGCAGGCCACCACACAGTCACTTTCCTTTGTGATCCCATGTGCAACTAAAGCAATTTCCTATAGTTCTGTTTTTAGCTTCCTTTTTTTTATGATGGGGACTCTTCTGTTGTGTGCAGCGTTCGGCCCATAACGCAGCCATCCGGGGCTTTGTGAGGTACGGCTGGAGGTGGAGCTGGAGAGTAGCTGCCTTTGTCATGTTGTTCAAGTAAGCGACGACTATGCAATTATTTACACAACAGCTCACCGGTTCACTTGAATAGTTATGTGTGTTAAAACTTTTGACCGGTCTTGTACATGCCTGATTTGTTTTCCCGCGCTGAAAGACATTGATCGTCTCTCAAATGTTTCTGTTCGTCCCTCAACAGCGCTGTTAGTACAGGCGTGTCTGTGTACAGAGACAAGTACACCCTCAGTCACTACTTTGCAGCAGGAGGTGAGCTAACTCAACCAGAAATATTCTCCATGGGGAGATGGGGATTTGTATTCAACTCCACATTCATTATTTGTTAAGTGGATAGTCATTTTGTCTAATGCATCTCTGTGTTTTTCCTTTATACAGCTCCATAAACAATTAAGAGCCCACTGCACTTTTTTCTTTCCTTTCCAAAAAAGTCAAAAAGGAAGGCTTTGAGGGAGGAACAGAAGGGTTCAAATGAACAGACCTTTTCGGTAAAGAAAAAGGTGCAGTGGTCACATTTTTACCGGAGCTGTATTTATAATAATATTATAGGACTGTGTGGGCATTCGGAACCCAAGTTTACCATTTATTGAATACTCACATAGTCATCATGTAGCCTAAACTGCCACCCCGCCCTAACATTCCTTGAACACATTTTTCACAAAATAATAATAATTGAAACTATTATATAATGTTTTACCATTTTGCAATGTTATTCTGACCATTTAGTGTGAAAACAATCGCCCCATAAATAAGGGAATCAGGTTTCAGAGTGGACAGGGCCTTTGGCAGTTACTCATGGGCCTTGCAGTGCACACTGGGTAGTTCTGGGACAAGTAGTTTACATAGAGGTGGTTAGTGGTGGTAAGCAGTTCAAATAAACTTGGTTAGAGAAACTGGGAGATAAATCAATCTCTCCTAACAGTCTGCTTGGTTATTTAATGATCCCTCCTAACAACTTCAACCAGGTCACCAGGCCTAACATTTTCTTTAAAATGTAGTACTTCATTACTGTCAGAACTCCAACATTAGCATAAATTGCATGAACAAGAGGCGCAATATTAATAAAAAATTCAAATGTTATAAGAATAATGAATAAGAATAATTTGTAAGCACACAATGTTGAAGTACATGTTATATATTTTGTTAGAATTTTAAAGAAAATAGCCAGTTCATATCTATTATGTCTATTAGTTTCCTGACTTTCTACAAGGGATGTTGTGACAATTAGCATAGCATCCAACATGATGGAGCATGACTGTGAAGATAATTACATAACATTCTAGTACGCACATTATACATGTCACAATTCATTGGCTGAAGAGATTCTTATCTCATTCGAGAGAATTCCCCAACATATTCTACATACACACCCTTATTAATCTGCGTTATTATCTAAATAAATACAAAATAATATACAATTGCTGTGATTCAGCATTTATGATCCTAGTGAATACTTCAATATGAACAGTTAATTGTGATATATGAATGATTAATTCTGCCATTTTCACAGTTAACAGTCAATAATATCTAATCTGAATGACGTACTATATTTTTATTTAATATTAACTGAACATTACACCTTTGAGTGATATGGTAAAACATGCCATTCTTCCTTGTGTGTGTTATGCAGCTCTGACAGGAGGCCTGTTTAGGCTGAATCTGGGTCTGAGGGGACTGGTGGCAGGAACGGTCATTGGCGCGACCATGGGGTGAGATACGACGGCTTTCAGTGGTGGAATAACAGTCTGGTCTTTAACACTACGGTTACCTAGAGTACAGGCGGTAGAGCAGCGATGAGGGGGTCTGACGAGCAGTTTGAGCCATCCAGGCCCGCCCTGCAGTATGGTACAATTTTAACTTGCAGAAGGTTGCGAGAAGCACATTTCTGGCAGCCAGCTGCGCCCCTTCCCTGTTACCCTCTGCTTCCCAGCTGCACCCTGCCCCCCTCCCCCCCGCCTCCACTCACCCCAGCTCAGCACCGGGTGCCAGGGGGACTCGTTTGCGCTGCAGAGGGCTGTGTTCTCGGCGGTAGGGTAGCCAGGGAGGCGCGGGCAGCAGCTGCCCCATTATTTTTAACTCCCCTTGTTACGCCAGAGCCCCCCCCCCCTCCCCGTCTACCTCCCTCTACCCCCTTTCTGGGCCATTCTTCATGTTTTGTACATGAACACTGGGAGGTGTTAGCGCGGCGATGGCCCGGGTGTGGTGGCGTCCGCGAGCCAACGTTCAAAGCTGCCCTGGTTTGCCTCAGTGCCCAGCCGCTTGGACAAACAGCCCCGTCAGCACCCTCATCTCCAGCCAGGTGCAGCGCAGCTGGCGGCTAATCGGAGGGCGCATCACGCTCCAAATGTCCACGCTGCCTCTTAGTTGTCAGGGCTTGGCTGGGGGCGACACTAAGGTAACGACAGCCACCGCAGCTCTTGTACTGTTGTGAGTTTAGGGCTGTCTGAATGAGAGTTGAAGTCAATAAAGGACTCCTCGATAGATTTAAGGCAGATATATTACAACTAGACACTTATAAAACTACCACGCTCAGAGAGTTGGCAGACTTGGCGTCTAGCTCTGACGTTGGCCAAACACTGTCTGGCATACAGCTGTCCCAGGATTACTGAGAGGAAGGGACAGCCGTAATGACAGACTTCAATGTGATGCCGAACATTGACATGCTGGAATGAATCTGATGTCAGCCATGTTGTCTTCTGTCAGCGTGCCGGCTGGAGCTCTGATCATCACCATGCAGAGATTGGCAGGAGAGACGTTCCGGGAGAGGAGGAGGAGAGAGCGCAGAGAGCTGTATGAACTCAAACTGGCGGAATGGTACGTTCCGTGAATCAAAACACGCACAAGCGGGTGCAAAACATGGTACTTCTCCTAATGTCCTCTTTCTTCCGTGCCCCCAAGGAATGCCCGTCTGCAGCTGACCGATGACCTCATTGGGGATTTGGGCAGCAGCGGACGAAGCCAAGACGTGGACAAGGACATACAGAAGATCCAGGCGCTGCTCAGTCTACCACGGAACAAGGGTGTGGCCCAGGACTCTGACAGCCAATGACCTCAGCCCAAATTATCAGACACTTTAATCATAGGTTTTGGTAAATGCGTGCAGTGGCGCTCTGCTCATCCCTAAAAGACCTACGTGTTATTTAATGTGGAATGCTTATTTCCTCATCAAAATATGTTTTTATAATGAATTCTGATTTACACTTCAAATGCGACTGCTTTGGAATTTTTACACACTGTATGTGACCTGAACCGCAATAACAACACAACGACTTTTAAGACCAGTGTCACTGCAGTACATTCCCATCTTGGTGTTCAGTGGACATGGCCCAAAACACAGCCTCTGTACCGACTGGTAACAAGATGTGACCAAACACCACCTGACGCTCAGGACCGAACCCAGCCTGACATGTAGGCAAAAAATAAATATTGATATGTTAATAATACACATGATATTGTATTCACTAAGCAAAATACCTCTGTATTTCGATACCTCATTCATGTCAGCTATAGACACATGCTTAAACAAGGAGACAGCACCTGTGCACTGGTGTTTGAAATCTACACGTTAGCCCACTAGAACCCCTGGGAGAGATCAGCAAAAATGTGCCATTTTAGTAGCCCATTCACATGGCAAAAAGGATGTATTTTTCCCAAAACTCCTCTCGGTTTTTCCATAACTTATTCATGGCCCAACGATGCATCCAGTCTTCTGTCTGGACCTATAAACTGGACTTATACACTAGGGTTTGAATTCATTCATAGCCTATTCACTAGGTGATTTTTTTTTTCTTTCAAAAACTACTCTAGGTGATAGGCCTTGTGGCTCTTCGGTTTATCAGTTCATCTGGTTGCCTGTTCACTATCCATTAAGTGTAATTGTTCTTTTTATATGCTTTTATTTTTTATAATTTGAACAGTGGTTATGGTTACAGACTCTCCACTGCCATACATTCTTATATTGAGTCTAATTCATTTGCCAAAAAAGAGAAAAAAAGCACATCAATGTTGAAGATTAATTTGACGGACAGCATTTTTTCCCTTCAATTTTTTTAAAGATACCGCAATATCGTGACTGTGAATAATTTTGGCCACGATAAACATGTAGTGAAATTCTTATATTGTGACAGTCCTAGTTTGAATTCAACATTTGTACCGTGCAACACTCCACATTTCGGAGGTTACACATCTGAGCATGACCTTAATGTCATTTCAATTAAAACAACCTACCTTACTACAATCAAACAAATGCTGCCACTAAAGTCTGGATTTTAGTACCCATACAATATCAATGTGAAAAGGACCCATTCAAATCAGGTCTTAAATAAGGGTACAGCGCACTCTTGTGGTTATTACCAGGAACAACACACATCACAGAGCAAGAGCTACTGAACAGCCTGACTCTTCCTCTACTCCTCCTGCTCCGCTCCGGCTCCTGCCCTCTTGCTCAGCGCCTCCAGCTGGATAGAGTGACGACGAGGTGACCTCCTTGCTCTCTCACTGGAGGGAGGGAGAGGGTAAATTAAGGAGGTGGGGAGAGGGACAACGGGAATGGAAGAGGAGAGAGGTAGAGGAGGTAGAAAGCCAGGACTAAGTACTGATTTTGAGGTCATAGAGGGAGAGAGGACAGAGCAAGTGAGAGGGGGAGTGGAGGGGCAAGGAAGCTTGGTCTGACACCCCACATCTGTAACGGGTAGGGCTGGGGGCGGGACTTGTAGATGAGACTCATAACAGGATGGGGGGGAGAGGTGAAGAAGGGGTGGAGCTGAAGTCAAAGACGGGAGGGTGTTCCTACGACCCCCCGGCCAAGGAGATGGGGTGTAGGGGTGAAGTCTGTCCAAGAAGCCCCTCTGTGTCACCGGGTCGCCTTCAACGAGATTAGATCCTCCTTTACACTGTAAAGCTATTTGGACACGGGGGAGTTCGCCCCAGTGTCCGGTGGCTAGGCCTGGCTCAGGGGTCAGTCTCCTCTGAAAGACCCGGGGAAGGTGCTCCGTTGTTGGGGAAAGAGCAGGTCGAGCGGCTGCTTGGGAGATCTCCCTCCGGTGGTGATGGGCGGAACGATTCTCTTTCTCCTCTTTCACGCTCCCTTGTTCAGCCTTCACCATCTGTTCCACGTCACTGCCGTGAGAGTTAGTTCCCTTTTCTCCTCCTTTCCCCCCTAACCACTCCCTCCTTCCTTCCTGGTAGACCTTGTTGAGTTGAGCCAGGTTGTGAATAGCCAGCCACGGTTCAGACCACTGGCGCTGTCTGGGAGAGGGGGTGCTGGACTGGTCCACTGAACTCAGCTCACAGGGGGAGAGTCTGCTGTTGCTGCTATTCCCCCTCTTACCTACAATGAGATAATAAAGGATGAGATTTGATTTCTGAGGTGTTATAACATTACCCCCCCCTATTCCTTCCGCTGTCTAACCTGATCCTCTGAAGTTGAAAACATTGTCCCCCTCAGGTGAGTTGGGTGAGCCCGTCTTGATCATGATGTCAGAGGGTGACATGCAGGGGACAGGCGACGTGTCGGGAGATGGCAGAACATTCAGGTAGCGTTTGGTCACCGAGCTCCCACTCACGCCTATCTCCGTGGTAATGATGATGATGTCCCGGCCTTTGGCACGGCACGCGTCCAGAAGCACCTGCGAAAAGCACTAATCACGTATAGAATTGCATTAAACACACCAACACACAGAACTCCCCCTGCCTGACCTGTAGCGTAGGCTGGTGTTGTGCATTGATGGCGTAGACCAGTGCCGAAGCCCCAGAGAAGTCTTCCATACTGGGGTCAGCTCCCGCTGAGATGAGAGCAGAGGCCACTTGAGCTCCAGCCCTCTCCATACAGGACCACATCAGAGCAGTCCGGCCAGACCGGTCCTGGGCGTTAGGGTCTGCCTGGATACAAGGAAGGTACATACATTAATGCGTTGTTTTTATTTCCTTCAGGGATAGGTACATAAACACAAACTGCTAATGTCTGTATTTAAAACAAGTAACAGTTCTAGGTTTTAGAAACTAACCACAAATCCACAAATAGCCTTTTTCCTTATGGGGAAAACAAAACATTGTGGGAATCAAACTGTCAGGTTGAACTGTATGTGCCCACAGTAAGTCTGCTTGTTCAGAAGAGAATCCTACAAAGACCCAAAAGGGGAACGCAACTTATAGTTCTTCTATAAAGGCAGCCACCAACCTGGTTGTCTAGTAGGTATTGGAGCAGTTTCAGGGTCCCTGGTTCACTGGGTTCCCCCCTCAGCGCTTTACACGCAGCCAAGAGAGGGGTCTCTCCTTGTGGGTTCCTCTCATTGACACGGGCACCCCCTTCCAGGAGCAGACGAACAAGGCGAAGCTTTCCTAGCCTTGCTGCCCCGATCAGGGGACTGCCGTCTGATAGGAGGTCATGGGGTTCCCACATGTTCTGGAGGAAAGGTCAATGTAGTGAATTAGGGATGGAAAGAAGCACTCAAATAGACAGGTGAGAGTTAACTGTGTACCTGTTTTATGTGAGGTTTAAATCCAGGTCGGTAGAAGGTCCACACATCACATGCTGGAAAAGGTTTCAGCGACAGGACATGGAGAGTTATGGGTGTGTATCATCCTCCTATCGCTTCCAGTCTTCCAATACCCTCCATCTCACTCCGGTCTACCCCTCCATCTCCAGCACCAGGACACGCATCCTTTTACAGGTGAAGGGCGTACGTGGGCACCAGTGAGCGTTCAAAGTTGGTTCAGTGGTTTTGAACTCTAAATGTCGCCTGTAGCGGAGTCTGCACACTACAAAGGCCCCCGGAATGACTGACTGAAGTCCGCTTTAAACAGCCTCCATCTGCCAGACCACCGCTGAGTTCAAACAGCTCAGAGGAGAGGTGTTGTGTGCAAAGACAGCTCTCTAGGCAATTGACTTGTGATAACAAAAGGCATATGAATATGTTGAAGTGTTTTGAAGCTCTCAGTTAAAGGTTTCGATAACCGAGCCTTGGGTTGCTGTTGGTTCAGTCTTTGGGCAGGCCATTAAACACATTTTCTTTGGCTCACACTGTTGAAGAGCGCAAACTACTTGAGGTCATGAAAGCCTGGAAGCGTCTAATACAACCTGCTGAAAGAACCGAATGTCTTGGCAAAAGTAGTGAAGCAATTTTATTAGTTTTTGGATGTATCTACAACAAAGAGAGAGACACGGGCAAAAACTGACAACTGACGACTCAATGAAAAACCCAAAACAAATTACATTTATTATTGATGCAAGATTTCCCACCATTTTTCAATAAGCAACTTTTTAATCAGTCTAAAGAAACGTTATTACAATAGAAAGAAAACGTACGAAGAGGAAACTTTTTTATTACTACACAAGACATTTAGGAGCTGAAACTAACCTATCGGGAAATACAAAGCAAACCCAGGAAGCCGTTATTCTAACTGTTTAATCCAGATTGACATGATACTGTGTTGCCCCATTAGATACCGTCCCCACTGCTTTGGAGAAAATACTAAATATCGCAATATTTCAACCAATTTTCACATGATCATTTACATACACATGTTCTCGGTTCCAGCATGACGTGGCGTCACATAATGTTATGGGTCTGATTTCCCTTTCAGTCTTAACTCAATGTTACCAAATGGAAGTGGGCAACACAACAGAACAAGACACAGGATCATTTTAATGAACTAAACGTTATAAAAAAACTGGCCCTGGGACACAGACTGCCTTGTATTCAATACTGCTTTGTTGTCAGTGAAAAACATGGGCTGAATCTCAACAGTCCAAAGTGGCTTCATCTCATGTTACCCCTTCATTTGCACAGACTGGTCTCCTTCCACATCAGACGAAACGGCGTGACTTAGACTATTGAGATGTCTCTGACCAAGGAACAGAAACAGAAGAATCTATCCTTTTCCACAGAGCCCTCATCCTCTGTTCAACCCTCCCAGAATGACACAGTATTATACGTCACCATAGAAACACAAATGACCAACAATGTGACAACGTTGATTTTACGCACAGGACAGGCGTTTGTACTGGTGCAGAGTTTGACACCTCTTATTATCAGAGGGGAACAACCAGGTGTCAGGAGTTTCTCCTGGTCACGTCAAATGTTCATGAATCATGACTGGAGAAGGTAAATTAAGGGGCCATGTTTTTCCTAAGCACATGAAATGACAGAGAACCTCCTAGCCCTAGTTACGGGAGGTAAATACATAGCATCTGAAATTTCAGAACAGATCCAACACAGTTTCGCGGTTTGTTTTTCTATTATGATCCTCCTCCGACAACTTTAGAAACACTTTGCACTGGTACAAACTAAAGCGCATCCCAAACGGCACCCTGTGTCCTACGTAGTACACAACATTTCCCAAGTAGTGCACTATTTAGTGAAATGGGTGCATTTCAGACTTGCCCTTGGTGAATATGGTATAGCACGGGTCTGAATTTGTACAACAGTATCTCAAAGTACACCAGAGGCCATCGGCCAAGTTTATGAGGATAAAAAAACAAAAAAACAATTGCAGGCAACAGCCAACTGACTGATCTACAAATCACCTTGCATTATAAATAACGCCAAATAACTGTTTCTAGATCAGCCAGTCAATTAAACCATGATACATTGTGGTTTGAGCTCCTCAACCATGGCAATTAATTCCCTATCATTCTACCTTTTCACATCAATAAAAGGAGAATTTCACTTTTTTCAACTTGATGTTAGATGGTTACCCTAAAGAAGTTTATGTGCCATAGGAACCTAATATCCATTATTTAGTTGACTTTAAGCAGCCTTTCTAATCAACCGCTATCTGAGAAAATCAGTGGAAGGGTATATTTAAAAAATACGTATTTCAGCCAATGCTAGCTAGAAGTCAATGAGTACTTGCTTTTGATTTTAGGTAGCAGGGGCTAAAATTAACAGATGATCTTACTGGCTGTTTACAGTAAACTAAACCATAGATTCCCTCGGCCCATAGACTTTTCTGGTTGAGGAACCCTTTAACACCAAAAGTGAAAATGTCCTTCAAGCACTTGCTTTAACTTATAAAATAAAAAAAATTCTCAATTTAAATACATAAAAACCCTTCATAGTAAAATAATTGTATTTTCATGAATCATTACTAGGGACAGGAGTTTTCCCAGAGCACTGAACCTGACCAGGAAAAACTCAGGGCCGTAGTTGTAGCTTATAAGGAAGTGATAATTTAATAGGGGGGTCCTCCTGGTTTAAGTTGACTTTGAGTTCAGCAGTGAGGTGCTGTAAAAACACACATTGTTTCTTAACTAAAACACACTGGGTCCACACTACGGAAAATGTACAGAAAAGTTCAATTTGAAGCATTAGCAAAACAAAAAAGGGCTAACACATAAAAATGTAAATCTCCAAATTCATGGTATAAATGTATCCCTCTGCTTGCTGAGAGAAACTATTTAAAAAGAAATGACACCAGCTACAATGCTGCGTTGTATCACATGACACAAATTCATTTGAATAATGCTTGAATTTGAACTTTAAAAAAAGATCCACCAGTATAGCCCCAGTTTGTCTGAATCAAGTAAATTCTCATCAGTCATTGGGTGTGACGGAAATATCAAAACATATCATGATATCAAAATGCACTTTACAGTATTTACAACACAAACCAAAGACAGATGGAGAAGTTATCAGATGAGAGGGAGGTGGTTGAGGAGGGAGGAGGTTGAGGACGGGGGTGGCAGGTGGCCTGATTGGGGGTGGTGTGAGTAAGGATAAACATTCTCTGGGGCTCTTGACAGTCAGTCACCATGGTGATTGCCACACTGCCACCAGATTGGCTCAGCTCTGTCATAAGAGTCCTGTAAGGGTCCAATCATCCTTTCACAGAGGGTTAGGGTCACAGGTTCCCAAGAGAAGAACTGCCCTCTGGGTGAAAACTAAAAACATCCAATTCCATGATGTCTTCCGCTAAGAGATGGATACTGACTGGTGCAGATAGAGTAGTAGGTTGACGACATGTCTGTCACAATGGAAAATTAACCCAAAAAAATATAACTGTGCCCCTGTAGGGAACAGAGAGACCGGATCTGGAGCCAATCCTCAGGTCACTTAGGCATGCACATTTAAATGCCTTCTCTGCTGGATGGACGGGGACATTAGAAGGGTCATTCCAATTCCAAGTACCATGATGGATCAGGGGGCACTCCTTTAATGGGGCATGGAGGGCGCACTGATATCTAACAGGATTTTCATCAAATTACCATTGATAGTGTACATCCTATGCAGACTTTCCTTAAGATGACCAGAAGGTTAATTGTGGGTGTATGTGTTCGGGCCCCGTCATGTGCCGTTACAAATAAAATGAAAAACAGAAATGAAAGCCTAATTAAAAAAACAAAAAACATCATAATATTATTATTAATAATAGAAAAATTATGGCAATAACACAATACATAGAGTAATGGGAACGCTCATAGATCAAAATCACAACACATGTGTTCTTTAAATGTATACACAGAGTGAACGAGGGGGAGTGGGATGGACTACACTTCCCAGCCTACGTCTTGAATGACACCCAATTCCCTTTAAAGTTGTGCACTAGATAGGGAAATCGGGGTCATGCCAGATTCGTTCCCTGTTCCACCACTGCATCCATTAAACACAATAGAATCCATTAGAAACAATTAAAAAAACATCAAAATAAAAGTGAATACAAATCCAATGTAATATTTGTACAGATTCCAGACAGCTACTGACTGACTCCACCACGCGGTGTCCTGAGGGGGCCACATCCACTCTCCCTTCTTTATCCCTTTCTCTCTCTCTCTCCTCTCGTCCCTCTCTCATTGTCCAGACCCCGAGGAGGAGTCAGAGAGGCGGGGGCCAGAGAGGTATGACTTTCTGTGTCTCTGTGACCGTTTCCTGTCTATACCACAGAAAATTTCAGGACGCCCCGCCTTCAGAGTCCCAGCATGCACCAGGGCTTTCCCAGAAGGCAATGCAGCGGCAAGAGAGTTCCGAGGAGGATGGACATGGGGGGGGTGAGATGGGATCTCAAATGTGGGCAAAGAGGAAATGGGCAGAATGAGTCCAGTCCACAGTGAAGGGTGTAGGGTTGGAAAAATCCAAGCGGAAAGGTACAAAAATAAAATAATCAAATAAAATATTTTAAAAAAACAAAAAGAGAAAACAAATAATTAAAAAAAAAGTTTTAAAAAAATGAAATCACACACTCATGGTCATGTTCGGTGAATACTGTAAAGAGAGAAAGGGAGCGTTGAAATAGATGCAGGCGACTGGAAATGTAGACGTTTGAACATTAAATACTGGTTGTCTTTCTCCATGGTCCTGGGGGGCTCACTGTTCACTGACAGGCAGTACTCACACTTTCACTTTGAAACGGGTTGAGGAAGTTCCCACCCATCTCGCCGTCATCCCGCGGCGTCCCGGGAGGGTTGCTCATGCCTCCCATGTTGTTAGGAGAGTTCTGGAGAGAGATATGGAGGAAGGAGATGAGAGAGATAAGATCCTATCAAACTAAACCCTTGATGTAGCACTAGTCTACGGCAGTACCACAGAAAGGCTTCAACCCCAGGATTGCCCGTCTTCGTCAATTAATCATCGAAAGTTCTCAACCAACTGATTGGTCAACATTTTAAATGTTTATTTTTCCATTTAATTAAAGATTTAAGAAAATCCACTCTCTGAGCATGTCTGATGCCTTGAAAGCACACACAATTATGAAATATTACAAATGACCCAAGGAGCTTTTTATTATATCAGAAGCAAGATGACAAGATCTGGCCTTTCACAGATTCTGTACTTAGACTCTTGGAGGTGTCGTTCATAACTCATGCAAACAGAATCACTGCTCAAATGTAGTCTATGATTAGCAGTGGCAAACGGGCAGGGGCTTTTCAAAAATGTTAAATTAAATGTGACTTGTATTTCTTGCTGATAGTAATATGTATGATGCCAATTCACCTCTCTGCTGTCCACTGGAGAGATGGGCTGTGACAACCTCAGCCTCCTCAACCAATAGGTCAACTAACACAGGCACAACCTCAGCCTCCTCAACCAATAGGTCAACTAACACAGGCACAACCTCAGCCTCCTCAACCAATAGGTCAACTAACACAGGCACAACCTCAGCCTCCTCAACCAATAGGTCAACTAACACAGGCACCACCTCAGCCTCCTCAACCAATAGGTCAACTAACACAGGCACAACCTCAGCCTCCTCAACCA
>JACXGJ010012717.1:0-17423 GCA_016801105.1 Esox niger
TGAAATGATTCGAGCTTTGTGACATGGTGCATTATCCTGCTGGAAGTAGCCATCAGAGGATGGGTACATGGTGGCCATAAAGGGATGGACATGGTCAGAAACAATGCTCAGGTAGGCCGTGGCATTTAAACGATGCCCAATTGGCACTAAGGGGCCTAAAGTGTGCCAAGAAAACATCCCCCACACCATTACACCACCAACACCAGCCTGCACAGTGGTAACAAGGCATGATGGATCCATGTTCTCATTCTGTTTACGCCAAATTCTGACTCTGCCATCTGAATGTCTCAACAGAACTCGAGACTCATCAGACCAGGCAACATTTTTCCCGTCTTCAACTGTCCAATTTTGGTGAGCTCTTGCAAATTGTAGCCTCTTTTTCCTATTTGTAGTGGAGATGAGTGGTACCCGGTGGGGTCTTCTGCTGTTGTAGCCCATCCGCCTCAAGGTTGTGCATGTTGTGGCTTCACAAATGCTTTGCTGCATACCTCAGTTGTAACGAGTGGTTATTTCAGTCAAAGTTGCTCTTCTATCAGCTTGAATCAGTCGGCCCATTCTCCCTTAACCTCTAGCATCAACAAGGCATTTTCGCCCACAGGACTGCCGCATACTGGATGTTTTTCCCTTTTCACACCATTCTTTGTAAACCCTAGAAATGGTTGTGCGTGAAAATCTCAGTAACTGAGCAGATTGTGAAATACTCAGTTCGGCCCGTCTGGCACCAACAACCATGCCACGCTCAAAATTGCTTAAATCACCTTTCTTTCCCATTCCGACATTCAGTTTGGAGTTTCCCATTCCGACATTGTCTTGACCAGGACCACACCCCTAAATGCATTGAAGCAACTGCCATGTGATTGGTTAATTAGATAATTGCATTAATGAGAAATTGAACAGGTGTTCCTAATAATCCTTTTGGTGAGTATGGCTTATGTTTTAATGGTGCTGGAAGAGAGGCTGGTCTTTCCTTTCTTTTCACCATGCTGTTTTCTAATGATTTGTTTGAAGGAATTAATTCAGCAACAATAGTACAGTACATTTAAAAAGTCTACATACCATTGTTAAAATTTGACATTTTTGTGATTTAGACAAAGATAAATCATGTCAGAACTTTTTCCGCCTTTAATGGGACCTATAATGTGAACAATTCAATTAAAACAAACTGAAATCTTAAAGGGAAAATAAAAGAAAAAAACTCTCAATAACCTGGTTGCGTAAGTGTGCCCACCCGTAAACGAATACTTTGTTGAAGCACCTTTTGATTTCATTACAGCACTCAGTCTTTTTGGGTAGGAGTTTATTTGCATGGGACATCTTGGTGTAGCAACATTTACCCTCTCTTCTTTGCAAAAGCGCTCCAAATCTGTCAGAGTGCGAGGACATCTCCTTTGCACAGCCCTCTTCGAGATCACCTCACAGATGCTCGATTGGATTCAGGTCATCCCTCTTGGAAGCTTCCCTGACCAGTTTTCTTTTTGTCTTTTCATTCATTTTGGCGGGACATCCAGTTCTTGGTAATGTCTCTGTTGTGCCATATTTTCTCCACTTGATGATGATGATCTTCAATGTGTCCCATGGTATAGCTAATGCTGTGGAAATTATTTTGTAGCCTTCTCCTGACTGATATCTTTCAACAATGAGATCCATCTGATGCTTTGGAAGCTCTCTACGGACCAAGGCTTTGCTCTGAGATGTAACTAAGAAAACGTCAGGAAAATTCTACTAGGGGTTTAAGGCCAGGTGTTTTGTTAAAAAACTGCTGAATTTTATTTGTGATTTATTAGAGTCACTTTGAATGATGGCAGGTGTCTAATGACTTCTATTTAACAGTTTGAATGTGATTGGTTAATTCAGAAAACTGCCTCATCCCCAGTAATAAGAGGATGTGCACACTTATGCGACCAGGTTATTGTAAGTAATTTATTTTTCATTTTTCCCCCTTGAAGATTTCCGTTTGTTTTTCAATTGAATTGTTCACATAACAGGTCACATTAAAACGAGAAAATGTTCTGACATGATTTATCTTTGTCTCATGTTTTTACATCACAAAAACCAGGGGTGTGTATACTTTTTATATCCACTGTATGTGCGTTATTGTTGCCTTCCCAGTTATTTCACCCACGCACCACCACTTTAAGCAAGTCATGAAATCAATATTAAGAATATTCACATCTAAACAAATGTACATTAAAAAAAAACTCTTTTTCAGTTACTTAAGTCACATATGATCATTTTGCTCTATCAAGATGGTTGTCCTACAGGTGATCAGTCCCTAAACAATATGACCTGCCAAGGTCAAGACCTTGCACCCAACATAACTTCTGAGATAAATGAGAAGCAAATAGACAATCCAAGCTTGTAGTTTCATGCAGAATGGAATTTACTCTAAATACATTAATGGAGCATCATTGCATCACTTTTTCCTTATGACAAGCAAAGAAAACTGTGCTATCCATTTTGCATTACAAATGTGATGTAGACAGGCCTCCTCTGTCTTAAATGAGACTTGACTAAGTAGGAGATATCACTAAGCTCCACTTCTCCATAAATATTATCTTCACTGGCAACTATTTTACAAAAGGTCATCTGTGACTCCTTGAGACATAAATTAGTTTTTGCTCCTTTAATTCCTTCTCTTTTCTTTTCAGTGCTTTTCACCAAAAGATTGAAATGACAAAGTAAAAAAAAAAAAATGAAAGAAATGGGGAACTGGTGCTTTTGAGTTGCTTGAAGGCAGACCGAGTACAAAGCCAGAATGTCCATACCAATCCAGACATGATCATATTGACTGTGAGTACTTCAGACCATTAATGGGCTTCCTTGATTCCCTGAGCACTGTCTTGATGAGGTTATACGCTGCATACAAATGAACATGCCAAGAAACTAGTGGCATTATACGGAGCAAAATAAATCAAAAGATGGCAAAACACTAATTAGTGTTATTAGTTTGTACATCAAACATGCCCCAGCGTCTTTACATATTCTTACACGACACGCAAGCAGAATTCCATTGGGAAAGAAAGGAAGGGTAGAATATCTTGAGAGCCGTTGAACGAAACAGAAACAAAGAAGTTCAGAAGGGAATTCGAAGACAATTCATAGTTGTGAATGGATGTGATGTAATTATGTTGATATGTGTTTATAACAGGAGTTGACGGAGGAATGAAGGATGAAGAATGTGTGTTAAACTGCAATGACAGACCTTAGAGTCTGCGGTAAACAAAGGCTTTGAAGCGGTGGACAATACCTATTTCAAAACAGCTCCACTGTCTACTGCTTTTGTGTGCCTTTTTAAGATGCCCCACTGTGTATGAAAATCATGTTATAGTCTGCCAGTAAGTAGTGACCTTTTCTAAGGGTTACCATATGGTTATAGGTCACAGGAGTGTGTGCAGTAAAGCCCACTGAATTAGATAAAGCATATCCCAAAAAGTCTGCAAGTCAGCAGTTAGGGTGTCAAGAAACTGTGGTTAAAGTAGAGTGAAATACAGAGAAGAAAAGATTGTTTTGCGTCATGCTAAACACATCAGCGTGTGATGTCTTTTCCACTGTAGGTTTGCACCATTTTGCTGTGTAAGCTTGAAACCAACCATTCAGTTGAGTCAGGTTCTAATGCCTACATGCATTCTTCACTATTTTAGTTTTGAAATCATCACTGTGTGTCTTATAAATCTGAATGCTTAATATAAAACTCATAGGTGCAGTATATAGTGCCAGGCAAAATATTTCAAAACCCCAAACAATTTTCAGATATCACTGACTTACAACTGCTACATCGACATATTGTTGTGTTGGATATTTCATTATAAAACACTGAGAATTGAAATGTGCGATTGTAAGGTGACCTTTGTTTTATGTTGGGACATATCTGTAAGAAAAAAAAACGAGTATAAGTTTGTGTTGCTAGTATTAGTTTTACATTTTTTTGCTGTGGAAACACCCAGTTAACACACATTAGCTAAATGATTAGCCAAATGATTTTCTTTAATGTGCCTGCATTTGTAAACCATTGAATTTGCTTTTATATTTTGTGAATAAATACAAACATAACCAAGTGTTTGGATATCCCAAAGAGTGCAACTGGATCAATAATCAGGAAAATCTTTTTCATAATGTCTATTATGATCCAACCTAATAGCGTGAACATTTTAACAAAGCTGCTATAAAGTAAGTTTTTGCTTGAGGCAACCAGGCTAGGTAGTTGCCCTGCTTATTCATTTCATTATCAGGCTAGTTATCTCCACAGCCCTTCAAAATCATTAGCACCTCGGGTAAATATGAACAAAAAGGCTGTGAAAAGGTGTAATTGTTGTACAACAGCTTGATATTACAATGAAAAAAATAACATATGGATCATTTCCTCCTTAAACTGAGTAAAAATAGATTATATTCTAAACCATGTGTGCGAAAATCATTGGCAGCACTCGGAAGCCTTAAGGTTTTACATTTTAAGATTTGACTTCTTGTTTCACTGAGGGGTATGAGGTGACAGACAGGCTGAACTCCCTTAGCCATCCATCAGCATGGGGAAGGCCAGAGAATACTCAAATTAAATGAGGCCAATGCCAGTAAACAACTGGATGTCACGGTCGGAGGAAGGCAGGACAGGAGGCGCAGAACAAGTGTAGGGTAGCATTCTTTTAATTGTAACCACAAAAACAATAAAAGGAGCAGCAACCCGCAAAATGAGCCACAACACAACTGGCACAAACAATGACCCACCACTGAAAGGCCCAAAAGGGGGTCCCAAATTAAATAGGGTCTCAAAATAAAGGCAACATGGGGCAGCTGCCGCTAATTGGGGACAATCAATCCTGCGTACGCAGAGATGCCTAGAGACACCTCTGTGGTCAAGCCCTGACTTTTGCCCTCAGGCGCATAAAGATGCCTAGAGGCACCCCAGCCAGGATGTGACACGAGCTGTGATCAATCTGCCCGGAAGAGGACACATGAATTTTTACCCACACAGAGTGAGAATAAATAGATGGTTTAGGTGGCATATCCACATTTCACAGTTGGAGAATTATAGAAGTTGGTTACATTTTGGATTCTCAAAAATATGATTAGATGTTACCTCCACGCCCAAAAATAATTTGGAAGGGTTGCCAGAAGACTCTGGAGCTGTTTTACATTCATCGCAACATGGACTCCATCATGAACAAGCAGATTACTAGGCCAAAATCTGTCTGAGTCAACTAGGAGGCTGAAACTGGGTTGTCATTGGATCTACCAGCAGGACAAGGACCAAATAATATTTTACGTCCAAATACTCACAAACTGCATCAAGCTATTACAATGGTCATCACAATCACATGACCTGTTGAAAACCTTTGGGGTCAGCTGAAGAAGATAGCCGCTTCTATTTTGTAAGCATAAGATCAAGCTTATCACAGGAAATGGCATGAGAAACTTAACACAACGCATATGTGCTGACTAATGCTGAACAACTGACAATAGATAAGATGTGGTGGCCATTACTGATAGGCCCCAAACACCCTGTCCACACCTCCTGCTAGGAACTGCTCATATGACTGTCATAGATTATATCGATAGACCCATGGACCATAGGGGAGGTTGGAACATGCCATACCACCATACCATTGTAGGATCTGAGAATTAACAACTACAATATGAATGTACGTTTCGTTAGAAGTCAATGTGCCTAGATAATGAGATTTACAGAAACGTCTCTGTTAAGATTCTCCTTGTAGGATGCGCTCTGGTAATCACAGGAATGTTTACATAGACCATTTGGTGTGGGGGATACTGTCTTGGCTTTGCTAGGTAAACACGCCCCTCCATCTATATAACATCTGGTAAACCCCCATTACATGAGAGAGTAGAGAGACAAAGAAGAGTTTGAGCCTGTAAAATCATGTGCTAATAGACTACCAATATGCTGCAATAAACAATTGAATTACTCTCGCCGCTGACAACCGAGTACGCAAGTTATTGTTACTACCAGTATACGACATGGCTTATTTCTAACACCATGTAGGATAAACATTTCTTATTGGAGGATAAGACTGTGTAATGGTTGGCTACAATCATTGACCTCCAACTATGTGTATTGACATTAAAGTCTGTGTTAACTTGTAATCATTGGAGAAAAATGAAAGCACTATGGAAGGTTAACATTGTAGCCTCATGCTGAATAAAGACGGCTCTCCCCTGACTTCTGGTTGCATTAATTTTGTTCATGGATATCAAATGGACGGAATCTGACACTTATAAACAACAGTGACTATTTTGCCGTTGTTATTTATCTACGGTGCTAATCATTCTGTGGGGCACTCAGGTTATTTTAAACTGAATTCATTTGAAGAATATTGAAAAAAGGCAGTGGTCATTATTTTCAGGCTGTATTGGTTCATGCCAAATACCAAGCAAAAGCTTACTGATAATATTCTAAAACCAAAGGCCTTTCAAGGGAAAGAAAACCATGCCTTTGTCTGGTATAAGGATAAAAAGTGATCATAGAAAAACACTTTAAAGTGTTGTAAAATCTGAACTTTGATTCAAAATATCACTGAATATTTTTTAAAGAGACACCTGCATGCACTACAAACAGGCTAAATCCCATGTTTTCTTCAAAGGGGGAAGATGTTTGACATTTGCAACTTGGAGCTTAGATTTTATGTCTGTTGGCACTGATGTGTACCAATTGGCCAGATTTACTGGACAGGGCCTGCCCACAACGAACCCAACTAGAAAAAACAGCAATAACCTAAATTCCTTAAATAAATAAAAAATCGTATTCATATACTAGGTGAGGTAGCGTGTGTGTATGTGCGTGTGTGTGTGTGTGTGTGTGTGTGTGTGTGTGTGTGTGTGTGTGTGTGTGGTGGGGGGGTTGCATTGGCTGTCGAGCATATGCATGATTTCTGAGAAAGTCTAGAATTCTGAGAAAGTCATCATCCCTTACTTCTTGTAGATCTTAGGTCCATTTTCCACAGAGGCCTGCACTAATTGAAGACATGATTGGATTGGATGAGCTTATGCAAGTTTATGTTCTATTCAGTTCGACCATACTGAATACATTAGGCTTGGAAATGCCAAATTGAGGTGTCATTTGGTGCTTGGGAAATATTTAATGTAACACTAGTACATTTCTGTGGAAAAACTTGGATAATGTTCCTTTCATTTATCCAACAATAATGAAGATGTTCAGAATGACTTTATTTGTCACCAACATAAAGGCTTTTCATGGGGCTTAGTTGTTTGGCAGAAAACTGAGCATAGCTGTGGTTTTGAAAAATTACGCAAACTCTGCATTTTTTTGAATAAAATGTCTTATAGAAGTCCCATACAATAAAGCACTTTTAATTCTAGCTCAATATAGACACACAACCGAAAGGATTAAATGCCAAAGTATAATATTGTCACCCTATATTGCTTGCAATAGTTTGGATTATTTCAAATGTGGTATACTCTAATGCTAATCCCATTAAACTACGTTTTGACAGTCCAGTACCTTACTGACAAATCTGAAACACAGTTCTTGACGAATAACTGAACAAACTACATAGTTTTTTAACAAACAAGATAGTAACAATAATTTTGCCATAAAGTCCAAAGTCTAGACACATTAAATAGCCTTGCAAACAATGAGGCGAAGACTTATTAGCTCGATACGAGAGAGTCCAGGCCAAAGTCCAGGCTGTGAAGGAGCGCTCATTTAAAACTGTACCCAGATGAATAAATTCTGGGTTTCCTGTATGCCTCTGAGATTTTATGCAAGTCTTTCTTTCCATCCTCCTGATGCCCAGCCTTTGTACTTGTTAGTGGTAATCTGTTTTATGTCAGTATACAATACATGCTGTGTTAAGTCCTTTTATCCCTTTCGGAGGACATTCTGGATGATGAATAATAGCACACGTGTTATGTTATCATGTGTATCGGCCTGGCTCTCAACAAATAACTGATTTCATTAGACACATTTGAAGGACATGTTCAAGAACTATAAACATTTTCATCCACTTTAATGAGAGTGACAGTTTTTAAAATTCAACGGTAAATAAAAATACACAGTTAGAAATTAGAATTGATTAACTGTCAGCACGCAAATAGACCATTCAAATGTGTGCAGACTGATTACAATTCAGCGTGGATGTAACGGCCTGTGTTGTGCCGGTCCTTGGACTTCTATGTTTTGTGTGCATCAGTTCTAGATTTCCTGTAGATTTAAGTCTTGTCATTGTAATTGGTTTCCACTGTGTCTTGTGAAGCCCTTATTAAGTTCCTATTTAAGTTCCTCCTGCCCTACTGTTTCTTGCCTGTCATTGTTGCTATGGCTTGTTTCATGTGAAGTGTCTCATACTCTTGATTGTTCTCGCATTTACCTGAATTAAACAAACATTATTTGAAAAACCTCCCCTATATTGTGACAATTGAGATTAAGGTTGTTCCTTCCCTCTCAATCAACACTGAGTTGTCTTAAACCAATTCCAAGAAAGAATTTACTATTTTTTGTGTCTAAAATTTAAAATCCATTTAGGAAACTACAATTGAGATGAAACCACCATTGTTGCATTTTCTAGCCTTTCGCTTCTGAGATTTTTTTCTCCTGAGAATTTCTCCAGTGAAACCCAGGCTTGCACTCGATGCAAATTACATCACAGATTTCACACCCACTTCCTCCATGCACCTCACAGACAATGCAAAGTGAATGGAGAGAATTATCGGAATCATGCAGTAGGCAGGAATTCATGCTGAGCTGTTCCTAGGGCAAACTGAACACAGAATTGTTGGTCAGAAACTATACAACGCCTCCTTTTTTGGGTACTTTCAATTTATACTATTTAAATGGATTTTCTCAGGTATAGTTAGATGAGCTAACACCAGGACTGACCAACCATTTCTTTCATTTACTATGCCCTTGTATAATGTATCATATTTACTATTCACATATTTATGCTGGCACCCACATTAGAACACACATACACATGCCTACATACATACTTCTACACACATTTACACCTCCACCTTTACAGAAGTGCACGGCTAGTAGGTTGAAGGGTTATCAAACCTCTTTTCAGCGGGTCTATCTTGCGGGTGACTATGGCTGGAAGAAAACTCTCACCTGTCCTTTCAGGTCTGGCCTGGCTGTTAAATGACAGATCAAAAGATATTACCCTCTGCAGATTAAATAGAGTTTATGTGCCAGTGTCTTCCTGTAGTTCTGTCTGGTAAAAAGGAATTCTCTATCTGGGAAGATTAATGTCTGCAAGCTGTGTTTTAAGGTCTTTTTCTGCTACTGAATATCTTACAAAATGAGTTTAATGTGGAATTGTACATTATTTCCTAGTTTAGTCATTGCTTTAAGATATAAGATATTACAAAAAGGGAACATAAACATCATTAAAAAAACTGCACACAAAATTAACAAATATATAGTTGAGTTTTGCTGCTTTAATGGCTAAAGCCTCGGGTCCAGCAGTAGATATTGCTGCTCTCCAGCAATCATGAATACCCAAGCAGCTTGGAGCCTTGATTCAAGCCTAAATTGATCATTTTACACACAAAACATGTCCTATATAATTAAAGCACACCTTAGGGGAACATTGTTCCTGAGAGTCATTTTCAGAGATAGAGAGAGAGACTGAGTGAAAAAGAAATGGGATGAGAGGGTGAGGAAAGAAGAAAGAGTACGAAGAAAGCAAGGAAGAGAGAGGTTCGGGGGGGTACGGTGACTGCTTTCAAAGAAAATAAAAAAGCAAGAAGGCAATGTTAATAATTAATTCAGGAGGAGTTTGGTCCTGGGAGGCAGCGGAAAATATATTGATGTTGGAAAAATGCTAATTAAAGAAAGGTAGAAGTGCTTTTGGTTTTGGTTTGGAAACCATCCTTCAGTCTCCCCGGGCAGGCAGTCTGAATTCACACTGCTGCCGGGGCTAATGGCGCTAGTGGCACCGCTGGGGAAAGGCTCCATGAAACAGCACATGCAGCGCTAATAAGACTGGCAGACCTCTCCAACACGCAGGAAGAAAGAGGGAGCAGAGGGAAAGGGAAAAGAAAGAGACGAGAGGGAGGTAAGGAAAAGGCCTCACTCTGTGGAGTGGATGTCGCATTCTTTTAATTTCACGGTAAATAAGGAGGAGAGAAAAAAAGGTCCTTTCATTAGATTTAATGGTCACATTGCCACTTCACTGTGCAGCCAACAGTTTTACACTCCAAATTGGATCAACACACACAATGCTCAGTACACATGGCAGACTCACTGTTCATCATTAGGGCAGTTACACACTACTGTACATCAGTCAGGACTGACAATGAACAATTAAACCAGAACGCACAAAAAATACTCCCACCACTATAACACACACACTTTATCCATTGTTTCCAAGGTTTATTTTGTGTGTCACTGAAATCTGCGCCATCACAGAAACCCTCATTTTCAAATCCCTGGGAGCAGAGCGGAGAAGCTGTTCTGCTCTCATCCTATATAGCTACGGTACACAACTAGATTCATATTTTGTGACAACAACAACATATCTTTACTGTGAATTTGCTACTATTTAAGCATACAGAGAGATTATTTAAAAGCATTCATAACTTCATACCTTGATTGCAGAGTGTATCTTATTTTACTTGGGAGCAGACTTCCCAAAGTAAAACAATATGTTTAAAAAAAGGAGACATATACAGCACTTCAAACATTTTAACTTTGAGCAAACCTAAAACAGATCACTTCTGTTGCCAACAAAACTGCTGTATAGATCTACTATCTGACAGGAATTTCACATGAAGGTAATGCTACTGGTCAACAACTCTAATGTGGAACAACTCAGATGGTTATAAAAGGATCTTAGGATCAATTGTTCTCTCCTTTCTGGTTCCTGCCTGCTGTGTAAAGATACACGGTTTCTCTCTTCCCAAGAGCTTTGAGCATAGTCTCTTAGGCTGTTATTTATATCCTTCCCTACCCTTCTTTGATAATACCTACAATAAAGTCCTGTTGCACGTCAGTGCTGTTGCAATGTATGCCCTTGCTTATTGTTCTAATTCATTTTACAACATGTATTACATCTTTGCATTTGATAGATGTCACAGACCAATACTTGAAATCAATTCATTGATTCATTGATTTATTTTTATCTTCTTGGAGCAAGATATCATATTACTGGGATTAGTTCATAAATTGAGATGCAGTATGTGTTTGTGTGAACACTTCACACATACGATTACATGCACAAATATTAAGCAGTAATTATTTTGAACCCCCCCAAAAAATGTACATTTGAAGAACTTGACGGTCAATTTTGGGAAAATTACAAATATTACATTAATCTGCATGTATAGCCTATTCACACACAAGTTGTATTGAGATTAATAAGACTTGTTGTGAGATTTGCTAAACATTGTTATATAGGCTGGTGAAAATCTCAATCATCAATCATTATCTTTCGGGATACACTTTTCCTACTGACAATCCCGCTGCCTGGATCACTCCCATGTGAATACATTGCGTTGCCCATCTGTATTGTAGTAATATGAGCGGAAGTAGTCAAATGACCCTTCCTGTGCTGTTATTTAAAGTTAACTAGCTAGATAGGTTAGCTAGCTGGCTAACTCCCTTTCTTCTCAATCAAATGGTTTGCTTCTTAAAAAACTGTGAAAGAACCACCGTTATCAGATTGTTTTCTCAGCAATAGCTCCGTTTGGGTACAGGTGGCAAAAGCTGACAGTAGTTGAAGCATGAGGCAACGACTTCTTGAACCTATACAGTAGCTAGGTATTAAGTCAGCAATGGAACATATTCAACATTATATGTGCCTAAGTAGTTGCACCCTTCACCCTTACAATTCACATGGTGTTTGACTGGCTGTCTCAAATACATCAACGACTCTGATTCTAAACGATGTATTTGTTTGTTAGTAGCTGAAAGCATGTGGTTAATGTTTCTTTTAGTGATGAAGTCAAAAAGGATTCTGGTAACCCTAACATTTGTATGAATATCTTGCTCTAAAAGTGACAATCGTGAATGTGTTCCCTAGACTCTGTACTTTCAATACATGTAAATGACATGTTTGTACCAGTTGGGTCACTACAGACATTCATTCACTCTAATCATACGCCGCGTCCCACAAAGAACACGCAGCAGTAAGAAGCAAAACGTGATGACGTCTTGATGGCAAGCCACTTGAGTTAAGTCCAGCTATGCTAGCAAACTCAGCGGTAAAAGCTACTCAGTGTAAGGCTACCCACACTGGGCAATATCTCACCACATGCATCCCCTTTAAATTACACAGGGGTCACAATCTGAAGGCTGAGTACTGTCCACCTCTGAACAGGGCTACTGTAAGACTGTAGTATCAGTATTGAAAGCTCACACTGGAAACCAACCTTTTTCATGCATACGCTCACTCTTTCGGTAGAAGCAAAAGGATTTGTCAAGTTGCATTGTGTTTTGCCGTTTCACTCTCATCACACGTATCTACAGTTATTACCACAGACACTGGAGGGTATGCTAATAAATGCCATAGTCATTAAGAATTAATTTAGCTTTTTTTCATTACGATTCCTTCAGCATGTGCTTGGAGCCTGGAGGGTAACTCGGTGAATAGAAATGAAGCAACACCACAAATATACACCAGTGGGGATATTTAGATGCTATGTTTGGTTTCATGTATTTCTAACACACAGGTGCTTACATGCTCAAATGCAGAAATGATTAGGTTGAGTTAACATTCCCTTTTCCAAGGAGAATCATAAAAGGCGTTAGTGCACAGGCTTATTTGTTTGAAGTAAGATTTCAAGGATCTTTCTCAGTGATATTTACCTGACAAAACCATTGCTGCGTTTGAATGAGGTAACATTTTGCAATTGCAATTGCACACATATTGCATGAGGAAACGAGGACCCTTTGGATACATAAAAAACGAGCTCTTATTTTATGCTACAATCCTTAATAGATTTAATTGACTTATGTTAACATAAACACTTTTCTGTAAGTGTAAAGTGGGATATTTTTCTAAACACAACTTCATTACGTGGCATACTCCTTGTCTTGATAAGACTGTGATTCTGTTATCTTGTATTCTATTCCTAGCCCATTAGTGATACTGATCCGAGGACAGTAGTGTGATAACACTGCACCACTGGCAGATCATCAGATACTAGATTCAATCTGCCTCTCGTACAGCTCAGGAACGATAGTAGTGACGATACTATATCTCGTTCGGCCCCTTGGCAAACTCAGCTGAGAAAAAAAACAAAAAACAGTTTGATGGATAAAGTTGCAAGCAAGTATCTGAAAAGATCATTTATGAGGAGCAAGATAACTTGTGAAGCTGATGGGTTGGATGCAATAGATTGATTTACTGATTTCTCCTGTTCCAGATCTGTCAAAGCCTTGATTCAAACCGCCACATTTAACTGTGGGGCAATCACGTACTACCATAAAAATCACAGGCGAATCACATGCTCCTAGGCAGTTCCACAGTCCATAAAGTCACAAACAGACCCACAGAGACAACCCCAAGAGAATCTTTTCTTGTCTCTTACAGCTGATGGGAGGTTTAATGGTTAATTCAGGTATGTATGTTGTAGGCTCATGTCTGATGAGCTACAGTAGTATGGTTTTCTTCTGTGGCTTCGTGACTGTTATCAGCAGAACGTTGTGGTTTTTCAAAACTTTTAGTACAAAACTCCAAATTTATCACACTAGAAACCCATTCAATGTTGCATTGAAAACAACTGATTTTGCTTTCATTTTGTGTGTAAACATCTGTCATCACATGATCATTGATCCAACCATTATGTTTTTGCTAAATATAATGAGAAAATTGGTTAAGTCATCTAAATGTAACAGTTCAATTCTCTCAGTTTAGTCAATCCGTCTGAGACCCAACACTGTAAGACAGGTGTTTCCTAATGAGTCTTTGAAGTGTTAAAGGTTTGATACAGTTTATTTCACTGTTTCACATTTGGCAAGACTTAATGTACATTACCCATCACAGAAAATGATTTCCATAACTTCTATCCCATTATCCCAATAGTGTGATCAATGAAAACATATTTCACAATCATTAATGCAAAACAACTACTTTTAATGCAACATGTATTTTGTCTAATCTTTTCTAACAAATACTGTCAGAAAGGAAATTAATTGTTTAGCAAACACTACACTAATTGGCGTCAAATCGATCTCATCCACTTCACAATGAATATCTTAACTTTTCATGCATTGTGGGAAAAGTATTTTGGCATGATGAATCCAAACCTGACATTGATCATCAGTAATGTCATGACAGGGTATATCCATGGGCTGAAGGAGTGTGACAGATCTATGGTCAGGAATCAGGGTATGGCGCAATTCCTGAGTCACATCTGAATGACTGAGCGTTATCCCAAACTATTTCATTGAGGAAATCAAGGGGATGTACAGCCACAGCACTGGACGACCCAAGAAAAGGGCTTATGTCTTTCCACACGAATTTTCAGATATGGGTTTACACGTTTCCCAAACATTGTCCAGGCACATGGAATGTTGCTCATTGACAAATTATATGGTGTCGACACTGTTGAGTTTTGGCCAGGTAGAAGCCTGCTTCATCAACAAAGATGTACTTGTGTTGGTTCACAGTATTTTTTGTCAATTTGCAGTTTTAATCTTTTCCAGAGAGATCTGATTTACTCGTCTGCCTTGTTTTCTATTCTGCCCCAATATATTGTCCGTGTTCACATATTTTATATGGTTATCAGTTGTGGTACTGGTTAATACCATGGACGGCACATTTGTGTACATTTCAATGTGCACATTCTGGACCAAACATTATAAAATACATAGTGTATTCCCCAAATGGTTGAGTGATAAAGTGATGATGATTAATTAGGAAAAACGAACATAGTGATAGTAAAATATTTTGACTACAGACAAGAAAAAGTGAAGCATGCACTGTGTATGAACATGTATTTCAATGTGAAAACATGTCATTCTGGATGATCATGTCGGTTGTACTCAGTCAATGTCAGATGTGCTTTGAAGGAATGTATTTTCTGATGATCTGTTGTGTGTATTCAGAGTGCTGCAAATACCACATACCTGGGAGAATAGCACCAAAGGGACAAAAAGCCTGTTACATGCATGGCTATGCTTGCCCTGCTAGTACCCCTAGCTGCCACTGGTCTCCACATCACCAGCTAAACACCCAGCCATCTAGTCATCTAACCCCAGCTTTATTTGCTGCTGTGAACGAGGAGGGGACCCTTGATAAGGGACCCTCTGAAATGCCCATCTCATTAATCACTGCATTCCTGGAAAAAACAAGGACACACACACCCACACATACACACCATTGACTCCTCCCACCGGAGTCCTTTCAACACAGCTTATTCTTAATTAATGGGTTAGCCTGGTGACATAGGATTACATCTAGAGGGTTTGTGAAGAAAAGTGTTGGGTTTTTGGGAGAGAGGCTGGCTGTTGGAGGAGGAGGAGCCACATGACTGGCAGTGCTGGCGCACTTTGATGACACAACAGCTTCGGTCTGTTGGTGCTGATCAGCCCCACCAGCGATGGGTCCTGTTGGGACCGATTGGGTCCTGCAGATGATTGAGAGAACTGTGCTACAGGACATTGTCGTGGAACATATAGAAAGTCCAAGTGAAGTTGATTTTGTTTTCTGTCTGTCCCTCAGGTCTTTTAACTGTCCCATACCGTCAGCCCACATGGATGGCAAGCCTAGACTTTTCAAGCCACACGTGTCTGGAACAGCCTACCAGAGAAACTGAGGGGACTGTGGGATTGTACATAGAAAGAGGTTTTAAAATGCACCTTTTTAGCTTCGCTTTTCCCTAGTGTACTTTCTATTGTTCAGTAGTTAAGTTCAATTATTTTTATTTTCATTGAATCCTATTTTATCTGTCTCCTGGGTGTTGCAATGCACTATGTCTAAATTTGAGCTTTATATAAAAAGACTACATTTAATTGAATGGCAGCCGTTTCCTTTTAAGCTTCGGTCTAATGGATGCCTGGTGTCGATATGTGCTCTGTTTACAGAAGCAGGGGCGGGCAACTTGGGCCCAGGAAGGCGGATAGTCTTTAGTTTCCGCTTGTACCTGCAAGTTAATTGCTCTCACCTGGTGTCAGGAGGATGGAAACCAGAATTATTTTCATCCTGAGATTCCTCCCCCTGGTGTAGGAGCTCTCCTAATGAATTAGTAGCCAGTTCCACTTACGCTAAAGCTAACTACTCCAGTGCAAGCACACTGTTGTCTATCACATATGAACGAGGATCAAGTCCATTACTTTTTGAGTCGGGTGTCCTGGTGTGAGATGTGTACAACAATACACTTTGGCTTCTCTCCACCGCTGCCATATCCTGAAAAGGGATATTAACTTAATTAGGCGAGGCCAGGCGCTGATGAAAGCATTGTCTTCCTGTTGCTAAGCATTGGAGAAAACAGCAGGTATTCCCTATAATAATCTACAAACCGCTGTATTGTGCGGGTCAGCAACCACAGGAGGCCCTGATTGCGGGGCTTTACAACCAGAACGGTTGTCTTTACAGGTACCAATGCTGCTCACTCTCCATCTGTTAGAGTAAGGTAGTCTCACACCCCAATGGCTACCAGAATGAATAACTCTTAGTTCACTCTTTGTCACTCTTAATTAAAGGCATAGTACAGGATTTTGGAAAGTTTTTTTTTATCTGTACGTTTATCTGTATCTTTTTTGTTGTAATGTGTGAATGCGTTTCTCTTTAGTGAACACATGTTATTTTCAACACAATTAGGATTTGCTTCCTTTCAGGGTGTTCGCAAACATATTCCTACTGTTCTGATTGGGCCCATGAACCAGTGGGTGGGGCCAAATTCATCCTAAACGGTTAGATGAGGAATTTAATGACAAATGGCACGGTTTCATTTGAAATTCACGTCACAACATTGTCACACTACCAAACAATTTGATTGTTTAAAATGTGATCCCAATTCCCATTGTATTGTTGTTTTGGTGCAATTTCTATGAGTAACATGGCTGTCTAATGGAGGAGTTACAGCTTCACTCAGTGTTCTGAGGAATGGCCAGCCAGGCGGTAGCCCTTGTTGATATTCTGTGGTTGTGCGTAATTGGGTGTGCATGGTTGCCATTGACTCAAGGGTTTCGGCGGGTGAGTGAATTCCATGGAACGGCCGTGACTGCAGCATGTTCTGTGAATTCTAGGCCGTGACTGCAGCATGTTCTGTGAATTCTAGGCCGTGACTGCAGCATGTTCTGTGAATTCTAGGCCGTGACTGCAGCATGTTCTGTGAATTCTAGGCCGTGACTGCAGCATGTTCTGTGAATTCTAGGCCGTGACTGCAGCATGGTCTGTGAATTCTAGGCCGTGACTGCAGCATGTTCTGTGAATTCTAGGCCGCGACTGCAGCATGTTCTGTGAATTCTAGGCCGTGACTGCAGCATGTTCTGTGAATTCTAG
>JACXGJ010012718.1:0-17423 GCA_016801105.1 Esox niger
CCTCCCTCCGGGTTTACCGCACCTTGACCTGCCACCACCGCGCCTCCCTCCGGGTTTACCGCACCTTGAAGGGTCAACTTCTAGCTTTTCCATCCATAACCACATAGGCAGAGCCTATAAGAAAGAGGGGCCAACACATACTTAGCGCAGACTGCTGCGCAACTCGGAAGGTCTCAGGTGGTCGCTGTGGCATGTACTGTACAGCATGGTTGTTTACAGTAGATTTTGTTGGTTTGTAAAATGGATTTTTAGGGGACACGAGTGTACAGTTACAGTTGTGTCTAACTGGGTCAACCCAAAAAGTTTTAAACCCCCGGTTCTAAAGGCTTAAGCAGTGCAGAGGAAGGAACCAAACAGCTTATTCCCCTATCGCCCTCCCCACTCTTCTATACCATATATTGGATTAAAGGCAGATAGAGTTGGGGATGCAAATGGAACGCTTTATTTAAAGCAGCCTACTCCCTCAGGAGTCAACTATGGGGGACACTGTCCCTTGGGAAACTCTCTTTTTGTTCCAATGTTCACAAAGCCCTGACTCTCTCTCCAGATCGTTGCATATTCAGAAATAGATGCAAAAGGGTGACTGGAATAATCATGTACAATATACAGGAATGAGCGTGGAAGGCATGCTTCGAACATTTGTATTTTTGCCTCGTGTTTTTAGCTTTGTTTTACAGTCAAAGCTACTTAACATTGATTACTGTTCGCGAATGTAATCTGCTTGCCATATTGATTCAACCGTTTTACATTGAGTGGATTCGTCCGGTTCTTATCCAGAAGGAAATGTACGTTCGTCTGGCTTCATGTCTGACTCATTTTCTGAGCTAGTGTCACGGCGCCTCGCGCTCTCAGGAGTCTGTAACCACGTACAGACAATGTTTCCGATGTTTTTGAATGTGACACATTTGTCTGCGGGATTGTAAAAATGACCAGAACTAGCCTATTAGAGTTCACACTAGACACATGCTCCTACAAAAGGCATAGGCATCCCATCCCTTAGGGGAGTGTCAGGCTCTGGCAGCTCAATGCATCTCAAACAGAACTCCATGTCCCAAAAAAGGATGCTTGGCATGAACACAGCAACACCTTGTGTATTCTGTCTTTCACTGTGAGCCTGTTTTTATAACAGCACTGTTTAGTATTACAGTTTTTCTAGTTTCCTTTGTTTTATATTCTATTTCTATTTTATTATTCTGTGTTATAGTTCTTCTAGCTTTCTGTTTTATATTTTATCTCAATTCTATTATCCTATGTTTTATTATTTATGCTGTTTTTATATTTCTGTTCTTAATTTATTGTGTTATTAAATGTACATCCTGCTATATTTTACCAATTGTAAGGCAAGTTTTGGTGCTATCAGAGGAATAACCTCTATGTAAACTGTTTCTGATTTTATTGCATTATTTCTATTTTCACTGTAAAGCACATTGAATTGCTTCTATGTATGAATTGTGCTATATAAATAAACTTGCTTGCTTGCTTGCTTTCCATTGCGTAATATGCCACATCCAGTTAGATCTGCTTGTTTTAAATGGCAAATGTAATATCGTCATTTTGCATCTGATCACTGATCAGAGAGAAGAATTCGTTCCAAAAACATTTGAGGATAAGATTTTTAAAGAGAATACCCCAAGTCTTTGATTTCGTTCAGCAGTGAAATCGATAACAAAGCTTCTCCTCTGCCCTGTTTCTGTAAAAAGCTGAGTGTGGAGCTGAAGAAGTGTAACCACTGTGAAATGCATACACCTGGCTGCAGATGCAAGGACTGAGATTTATTATTTCAACCATGTTTTCGGGTTATATAATGTTTATGTATTTTGTTCACAAACACTGGAGTAAAACAAGCTTATACTCTGGATTCTGCTTGGAACCAACAGTAAAACCAAACTCATGCAGCATTTAGAAGTTATGTTCTTCAAGAATCAATTGATAAATATAATTAATTTATTGGTCCAAAAATCAATGTAGCTACTCCTGTAATGTAAATTTAATGGAGGAGTGCACTGAGAGGGAAAAGCAAGGAGACTAATGTGGAAACCAATATTACATTTTTGAATTGGCTAACATTATGTAAAGGTAAGGGTTAAGATTGGGGTTTGTGATATATTATTGACAGTTGACTGTCAATAGGATTCTAGCAAGCTAATTCCCTCTTAGTCTGGCTTATTGGCGGCCTGTTCTGTCACAGCTTTCCCTGCTCATATAGAGTTCCCCTGTCTAACAGGCTCCACTTACCTGCTCTGCCAAACAGATAAAACCTGACCTAAATCAGTCTAAACACCAACAGTATTAAGAAAGGAACTTATTTTACCTATAATGATTACCAGTGTACATTATTCAGATAAATGGAATATAAATAAAACATCCAGTTGCTTTAAAGCTTGTGGTTGTGACAATTTGAAGTAAGAAAACAGAGTTCGATATGTACACAACTGACTCCGTGCAATAAGTTCAGCGCAAAAACATGAATAAAGTAGTAAAAAGACATTATGAAATACTTATGTAAAAGCCATGAGTCAACAGCCTAAGAGCTTTGAACACCTGGGCTGTGAAATATTTGCCAATCATTCCCTTTTAAATGATTTAGGCACTTTCAGAATGTTGGGAGGCATGGCTGAACTTGCATATGTCTTTCAGCTGATTTTATGTTGCTACTATATCGAAGCCACCTGGAAACATTTGCTGTCTTCTAGGTAAATGACACTAGTCTAATTACCTTGGTGTTGGAAGTTATTGTCCAGTGAATTCCTCTCCCGGTTAATGGTATTCCTGCAGGATTCTGCATGCAGTTAACTCCATCCTGTTTGTTTTTATCCTTATAGACGTCGAGCAGGGTAGGCTCTGGTCTTTTAGAAGCCCTGAGTGCGATTCGGTTGGGGATAACCTCACAGCACAAACATTGCAGTGGCCCCCCCTCGCCTCAGTGAAGGGGAAGTCGGCAACAGAAATATAGCTAAATAGGAACCCTATGTAAATCTAGGTTACAACAGGTCCATCTAATCAAATGCCTGGCTTGGGCGAAGCTCCAACTGTGCTCAATACATTAGTGTAGTAGGTGCAACAGCGCGTGAGGCCTGTCAGGAAATTGGCAATTAAAACCTCATCAGAACATGTCGATGTATGCCGTTTTCCGACAAGACGGAATTCCATGGATTCTCTAGGTTCGCTTCAATTTTCTGCAGTTTTGCAAACTAGCACATGGAACAAAACACTGCCAAATACACCCAGCCCGGTCTGAAAACAGCGTTGAAATGTAAAATCCATTCAAAGGGCTTCAGCATTTTCCAGACCTCGAAGGGAAGAGGTGCACTGATGGGATTTGGGAAGTATGACAACGCAAGACTAGTAGACACCCGTGAGATTATTTTTGGTCCCACTAGAATTGCTGGAAAATTTCATTTCCTGCAATCCTACACATTTTGCCATGAGCATAAGAAATGTTAGGTGCTGTTTCAACCACTCAGGAAGTGTCAGTTCTTAGATTTCCGTCTAAATAGAAATGGCCCAAAGATTTATTGTTTGTCACAAGATGGTGCCTCAGTATAGTTCTAAAAAGTTATGGAACTCACCTTTCTAAAAACATTGTTCTTTGTTTTGTTGAGATATACACAAGGTGCAGTAGATGGTATATAAATTGTATTTTATTTGACTCAGATTTAGTGCTATAAATATACCAGATGCAACTACCCTTGTTGAATTTGCTAGGACCTCCTGCTCTATTTGTATGTATGGGTACACACAGGGCCCTGTCACTCTGAGCCAGAGCAGATTGATTCTCTCTCCTGATAGGCCAGGAAATCTGAGTTGGCACTCCCTATGCAAATTACTTCACTGATTTCACACACTTTACGTCCTCAGAGTCAGAATGAGGGGAATTGGGGACGTTGTCCTGACAAGCTTGACTGGCAAATTGACGGCCGACGCATGTGCTACAGCTTAGACACAATTCGATTGAGTTAATTTGATTCAGTCAGTTGAGTGAATTGGGTAATAATGTATTTGCCATCTAAATAAAGTACTTCTTTTGGACGTTGTAAATCTGTTGTTTAGTAGTTGGAACATATTTAAATGTGAGATTATAGTAAGACAAGGACATTACATGCATGCATGCTCACCCCGCTTAAATTGCCAAGCTCCACCAAATCCACATCATTGTCCTCAAAACGAGATGGCAGTTTTTCAAAAAGTGACCTGACCTCTTCTCAAACACATCACTGCAAATCATAATCCCCAATTAACTGTTGCTCTTTCCTTGAGACAGATAGTTAATCCATATTTTTTGCAGTGACCATGACAATTAGTTTTTTGTACTTCATTGTAGTAAAATAATAAAAAGTTTCAGGTGTGCATCAGGTCGGTTTGGGAGAGGATGCCCTGCTTTGTTTGTTCCAAGAGGACAGAATCAGTTGTCACACTACTAATGTCTTCTAAACTAATGATGAATTATTTAATTTTCTGCTGAAAGTGAATCTCAGATAGATGATAATGCGGCTGAAGTGGATCTTCAAACAATATGATGTCACTGCTAAACTTAGCGAGACTCAATAGTACATTTTGGAGTAAGGCCCAAACATGTTGACTCAACAACGTTATGCGCTAGAAACCCAACTCCCATTCACTCGACTACTGCAGCGATGGAACAGTTCAAACTAGATTCAACATGAATCTTAAGTCAGACTCCCCCAAAACACGGCACTTCGCCCAGCTTGCATCTTAGTGGGAATGTCTTGTGCTTGGTACAGTGCACGTTGAGGTCCCCACAATCCTATTAAAGGTTACACTTGAATGTGTACAGATATAGCACATTTTTACCAGCCTTGAAAGAACATTGAAGTAATAGGCTTGTTAAATTATCCAGTAAAATGAAAAGATATGTGATAACTTGGAACGCTAGATGGTTACCACCATCAGGATCCGCCCGATCCCTGCATTTCCCAATAGTAAGTCAACTGGACCTGATCTTCAATGGATTTGTAAAATGTCATTTCTGTTATTCCACAGCCTAAGCATGTGATCCTACACTTACTGAATGCACCCAACAGTGCCTTAGGTAGAATAAATATATTTTTCTGTCTCAGTTTTAATTTAAAGGGCTTTATTGGCATGGGAAAAATGTGTTTACATTGCCAAAGCCATTGGGAAACAGTATATATACAACAGTGAAAAACAAAAACACAGGAGCAAATCTAAAATTCTAAGTAGACATTACAAGTTTAAAATAGTTTAAAAGTTATCTAAAATATCATATTAAAGTCTCTCTCACACACAGATTAAAGTGGGGCAGTTTTATGAAGACATACACACATACACACATACACACAGCTGAGACCAAGCGGAGTTCTGTGTAAAACACAAAATGGAAATTAAACATACATTAATAAAAACAATCACAACTGACAGTAAAAAGACCATTTATAAAATAAGTAAAATGCCTTATTGGCACTAAACCATTTAACTCAAGATCACTCTGAATGACATGAGTGTGGTTCAAACTACTCAAAAGCGGTTTTGGCAAGTTCAGAATAGGCCCGCCGAATCTCCGGCACTATCCAGTCTTGAGAGCGTTTGCTAACTGCTATTCTTAAATAGAATTTAGTCTGTTAAAAAGTGACGAATTTTTTGCATGACTGCCTTTATATAGCTGTTAACCAACATTTGGCCCTTGTAGACTCCCAGCCAACTGAAGTATATGACAGACAGTGGTGAGGGCTAACGTTTGCACCAGTGAGAAACGCACTGTAGACTGGATCCAGAGATTTGAATACAGAAGCTGAGATATGCACATACAGCAAATCACCATAATCCAGTAGCGACTTAAGTTGCTTGCACAACATCTTTCTATGCTGAGGTGGCAGGCATTTTGTAAAAGTAACAGTGGGATATCATTCTACAGGTATGCAACAGCTTGTTCAAGACAGGAAGCAGGAGTGTTTAGTAGTGTCATCAGCATAGAAATGCAATTAAATGCATTATTAAATAGAGTACACAAAATAGGACACAAAATGTAGGCCTATGGAACTGCTTTGTGGGCTGCAATATTTTTCATCCGCTACAATAGCCTGTGTTCCTTCACTAAGGTCATTTTGAAACCAGAGGCAAGTGTCCTTGGACAGGCCCAATGAAGACAGCTTATTCAATAAGATTGAGTGAACTACTGTATCGAACACCTTCGACAAGTCAGCAAATAGGGCAACACGGCTTCATTTCTCACCTAAGGCATTGACGAAATCATTTACAATCAGTGTGGTGTCTGTGACTGTAATCTGGTCTAGGTCTAAAAGCAGATTGAAATATTTTCAAAATGTTATTTTGTGATAAAAAGGAACGTAACTGTTTAATTACCAATGTGTCCAGGATGTTAGCAAGGGAAGACAATACATTGATAGGGCGATAATTAACAAGGCTACTAGTGTCCCCGACAGTATACAGTTGGAGCATGAGTGGTTTTCCAGACTTCAGGGATAACCCACAGGACTAAACAATACGCTTTGGTCTAGCATGTCAACCCCTATGTGTTTTTTAGTGTCTATAACAGGCAATGAATCAAGGGCCTTTTTTTCAGTTAACAGGCTAAGTGAAAACCCTTCACTCATGAAACTAGTGTTCATGCATAAAGACTCGATTTTCATGAATTTGGAAGGACGTCATTACAGGTTGATAGCATATTTATATAGTCTGCTTTTGCATTTCAAATATATTTTATACATAGGTTTCTCAATGTCTTGAAATTCTGCCAGTAATTACTAGGAGTAATTTCTGTAGCATTTGACATTGCCACATGAATTATATGAATAAGATCAAATATTTGGGAATTAAACCGGGGATTGGATTTTTTTCTTGACTCTTATTCTGATATGGGGACACTTGCCTGCTACAGAGGTAGAAACACTTGTGAAATACAGTAATGCTAGCTTGGCTAGTTCTGGAATGGCTGAAATGCAGTCAATATCACTTTGGGAAAGGTCTTTAAAAAAACACGAATAAATTAAATCTAACATATATTTTAGTGGTAAAATGTGATTTGATCTTTCAAATTCTGACTTCTCTAATGCATGCAATTTGGCAATGTCCGCTGATATCTAGCTGAAATGAACAGCTTGCCAAAAAATCTTCTGGAACATATGTCAATGTACAGCACCATTCAAAAGTTTGAGGTCACTTAGATATTTTTTTATCTTTTTGTTTTATTAACCATTATCAGATGGTTGTTCTTGGCAACACCGTCCAGAAGCCTGGCATCCCATAGTCTCATAGTAAGAGCAGGCAAAACTGATTTCCAAAACAGGGAAGTTTAATTAAAATGTTGGTTATTTTTCGTCAAACAACAAACAATAGCCAACAAGGACCTTGTTAAAAGGACTTAACTAAATACACAGGGAAATGAGGAAAGAGGAGTATGATGAAGCTGATAAACTGAACAGGAAATGCCAAATAAGGACATGAAGTAAAACAGAAGATCAGGACAAGGAACAGGACAAACACCCGAACAGACACGGTCGCATTAGGCTGGAACCATTGCCTTAATAATGCTGCTAGTTGTGGACCTGTGAGTTGTCTGAACTAGACACTCCAATGTATGTGTCCTCTTGAACAGTTGTGCACCAGGGCCTCCCACTCTTTCTTTTCTTGTAGAACCAGTTTGCGCTGTTCTGTGAAGGGAGTAGTACACAGCGCCATACGAGATCTGCAATTTCTTGTATGGAGTAGTCTCATTTTTCAGAACAAGAATTGATTGACGAGTTTCAGGAGAAAGTTCTTTGTTTCTGACCATTTTGAGCTTGCAGTCAAACGCATAATTGCAAAAGGGTCTTCTATTCAATTAGCCTTTTAAAAGGATAAACACACCATTGGAACCCAGGACTCATGATAATGGGTCTCTATGCCTTTATAGATATTCCAGTAAAGAAATTGCCATTTCCAACTACAACAGTCATTTACAGCGTTAACAGTGTCTACACTGCATTAGTGATCACTTTAATGTTGGTTGAATGGGGGGAAGGCTAATGTTGTTTGAATGGGGGGAAGGCATTTCTTTTGGAAAAAAAGGACATTTCAACGTGACCCCAAACCTTTGAACAGTAATGTAATATACCACCCTGCCACATCTAATATACAACCCTGTCACATCTAATATACCAACCTGTCTTCCTTTACCCATATCTAATATACCAGCCTGCCCTGCCCTTCTCCCATATTTGGGCCTGGAAGTGCCTGATTCAAATAATTTGTGGAAGGCTCCTCTCCCTCCACAATGTCCCTGTTCCAGCGCCATGACTGGGGATACGGCCTGGGAGGTAAACACTCAGGGGAGCTACGTCCTCTTAGCTGGACACACCAATCGCAGTGAACACAACCAACACTGGAAGGCAGCTTTTCCATCTGTTTGTGCAAACCTGAGGTGACACGCAGGGGAAGGTGTCCCAGTGAGTCACACTCAGGAAGCTAATTGAAAGGGATTTGGTTGCTGTAAGAGGCAGCATGTTGTGGCAATCTCAGTTTCTTGAAAACAAAAAGGTTCAGAGCCTTTATTACATGTTGAGTTACAAAGCACTGATAATAATGGTTGCATAATTATGGGTTATTAATTAAATATTTCTGTGTGCTTCACATTATCTGGCTTGTGGATTTTCTACTGTTTATAAGCAGACCTACTGCTGTAGCTGTCTAGTTATATTCCAGTTGTGGATTATCCTTACTGCTTCTTTCTGGTTTTATTTCTGTTCTACATTATCCCTACTGCTGCTCTATGTAGTTATATTTCTATTTATATGTATCCCTACCTCTGCTAATTCTAGTTGTATTTCTATTATTGTATTATCCTCACTGCTGCTCTGCCTAGTTGTATTTCTACTCTACATTATCTCTACTGCAGCCTTATCTAGTTGTATTCCAATTCAGCATTATCCCTACTGCTTTTCATTGACTCTGCCCATCACATGACTGCAGCTAGCACGTCAATGGACATCTTAGTGGGCTGCACTGTCTACTGGACAATAACCTTTGCATTTTGACTTAAACCATAAATTAACCCTTCAATTTGAGGACAACAAAATGGTTACCCGTGGAACTCAACATGACAGCATGTCTCCATGTTTCTATGGCAACAAGTGCAGCGTTTCTCCATAACCACATAGAAATTGAAAAAACACTGATAAAAGATTGAGAGGTTCATGAATGGAAATAGCTGCAACACATTTTATATTATTTGGCTTTTTCAATAGATCTTGTTATGCTACAAAGTTTATATTTTCATTGCAAACTGCACTGCAAATTACAGCTCTTATGATAGTAATTTTGATTTATTTGAAATTTTAATCACTCAAGAAGGAATGGTTGCATTTAATCCATTCAGTCGACATCATGTTCATGTATTTCCTTGCATTGCAGATGAATAATTTAAATATATTTACATGATATGCTGCATCTTTGCTTTTGTGCCGTTTCTGGACCTATAGTTCACATTGTAGACTACACCACAGAAACAGTTTCATTTGCAAAGCTCTACTTGTAATTGCATTTATATAGGCTACACATCATATTGGAGAATTATACAATACTTGTTTGATCATTTGTTTGACCTTTAAAATCCTCATCATGTAAATTCCAGAGATATCATCAGAAGTACATTTTTGTAATTAACATGGTGAGTGTGGTAAGTTGCCCTGAAAGAAAAAGATAATCATGTTTGTTCCGCAACATTTTTGGGGGCTGAGAAAAGCAAACAAAACACCCACCATGAATATCAAAGGGTTTCAGCTGCTTATAATGAGGATTCTGGGTTGAGTCTGAAAGGTCAAAGGACGTGTAGCCCTCTGTTGGTTTTCATTGTCTATGTTGAAATGACTTTACTGTTGCCTTTGTTGAGAATAATTGGCCCTTTGTGGCCTAAACTGTGCACTTTATACAATGAATAATAATCGGCTTTGTATTTATTTATTTTATTTTTTTCATAAGTTACTCGCAGATATCTTCCATTATAGAGAAATAGGACAGTTTCACATGTTGTTTGTATTGTCTCTTTACAGAGCTTGCAACTGGCAGGATATATCATAATAAAAGTAGGACTTTCAAAATAAAAGTTTACTGCCAACAATGACAATGCTACATTGTTACAGACACCTACGTAAGCATTTCTTTATGGTAACATTAACATCCTGAATGCTCATCAGCTGTTGGTTAAAGATATATATACAGAGAGATGTATAATAACTAACCAAAAACACTTAAGAATACAGCTTTTGCACCTGTGCTTTGCACCAAAGGGAGTGAAATCTAATTAAAATTAATTCATTACATTTGTCAAAAACAAACAGTTGTGCTAAAAAATTTGACCAGTAAATTTGGAGGATTTTATCTAGCTAGAATGTCAGATATTCCGAACAACAAGGATATTTCACCAACAAACACCAGCCAAAACCAAGATGTAATGATTGCGAAAGGAGATTTTTTTATCACACATGGAGAAAAGTTTAAAAGACTGGCAGAGGAACTGCACACTTGATTATTTTTTAAGTTCAAACTAGCTTATTAAAAATAATGGACCCCTTTAATTTAAGTTTTCCAATTTAAGTGATGAAAAGTGTACAGGGATTGTAATTCTCCAAATATCAAAATGTATTGGATAATTGTATAGAGTTCACTTAAAATTGTTTACATCAAAATTGTGTTTTTATGAAACCATTGTTTCAGAGGGATGTTCCCCCTAGGTCCAGACTAAGCATCCACCAGCTGCATTGGGAAAAAGCAAATATATAAATTTATTAACGCAACTTCAGTCTTGGCATACTCCTCTATCTTGGCAATTGTCTCGGGCTACCACTCTGCAAATGCATGTTTTGAGATATTTTGTGGGTACTATTTTATGTTATTTTCGAATGTGTGCAGGAATGTTTATGAAAATGTGAATGACATGGTTGCTATAGCAATTGTATAATATGCAGTCTGGGTTGTGGTTCTAGCTGTATAATTTTTAACTACCCCTGGTAATTAGGCGTCGTGGCCAGCTATTGTAAAACAATGTTTGTTTATAACACATCCTCATTGCCTGTTTTTTGTTAACTTTTGTAGCTAGTGGATGTCCTACCTTTTCAATTGTCCCTGAAACCTTAAACCATTATACTCATTTATATGGCAAGGAAAAGCTAACAGCTTTACTACTGACTTTTCTTCTGTGTCAAATTAATTCCACTAGATCCAATTGTCCTACCTTGTACTTGATTGATTAAATGAGATCACTGATTAGGTTGGAACTTCCATCACCTGGTTGTCCCTGTCTTAATATGAAACCAATTGGTTTGCCTACCCAGCCGGCACCAGAACCTCCTAGGAGCGAGCTTGACACCCCTGTTATAAATTAAGATTTGCTCAGCAAGCCTACAAACTTTTTACTAGTCCTGGCTGGTGTTTAAATTCATTGAAGCCCATGAGATAAAGAGAACATTAATGCTCCTTTGACTGCCTGTCGGCTTCCAGCTTGTGTTGTTTTTAGACATACAATATGTTGTAACTGTCCACATCCCTGATCACTTCCCTTATTCCATTAAAAGTGGAATAAGTTCTGACATTATTTCTTTTTCACAGAAACCTGGCATTTTAACAGCGGTGTGTAGACTTTTTATATCCACTGTATGTACCTTCCGATTGTACTTGACTTGTCTTTTCCTGTCCTTTTTCACCATTTCCCCCCCATTCAATATACTAAGGCACATTCAATGTAGACTAGTCAAAAGCTGTGATTTTATAAAGGCGTTTATAAAATTCCATGCTCTTTAATTCTGTTTCAGTGGTTTATATGTTATCCAGATGCTCAAAACGAGGAACTTGAGATGTGCCCTTTCCCAGAAACGCTCACTCTTTCCATATTCGTTCTGCTAACCATACCGCGTGTTCCCTGGGGGGTTAAATCACTTCTACCCTGGCAGCAGCACAATGCATGCCTGATTTGCTCTTATGGGCCGGCATTTGAGGAACAGTCCCAATCCCGTTGGCTTCCCGACGCTGAATGAACAGGAAAACACCACCCAGGGGGGTTAGCTCAGCTCATCCTTCTGTCTCCCCCTGACTTTCACCACACGCCGATTCCATTACGGTAAACTGTCAAGTCTCCCAGGGCTGAGTGGCCCTTCACCCCTGCCTAAGGAGATGTCCCCTAAGAGCCGAAGAGCACGAGTGCCAGGGAAACCACGACTGGAGAGTGAGTGGAGATACGAGGGAGGACTAAACACTAATTATTTTCCAGTCACAGAACTGAGTGGTTCTGCTGCCCTGCAGATTGGTAGTGCAGTGTGGTTGGGGTCGTAGAGTCCGCTACAGTGCCTTTGCAAAAGGATTCATGTCGTTTTCACATTTTGTCGTGTGGCAAAGTGTGTCTTTGTTATTAAATTTCAGATTGATATTGAAGGATTCAATTCTATAGACCAGGGTGATTTTTGACAATTCATATCTCTTCGAGCATGGTAACGTCAATAAATATGCTTGGATCGTTTATTAAACCACCCAGACACATCAATACTAGAGTCATGCTTCTAAACAGAGCTGCAGGACAGGACGGAGCCCGCTTTGGGAGGTGATCATTGTTGACTTTAAAACGGCTACAGTGTCCAAAAATGAACAATATATCATCAACAATGTAGAGACTACACAATAATGACAGCATGATAGTACTTGGCAAGATCTAATCGAATGTACTTGCAATTCTGTCCTTTTTAGAAGGACAGTGATGGTGGCATAATATGGCTATACAAATTCCATATCACACATTGCATTGTGTTAGCTATGCCAATCTAGTTATAGCAATTAGCTTGGAATCTCCGAGGCAAAACATAGGAAGCTTTGTCTGACCTGCACAACTACTGCTTTAGGACACAGCAATACAAATAGCTATCCAATAAGTGTTTGTTTTTCTCAGTACTTGCTATATCACAGACAGGATTTGCAATAAAACAGTAATTCCAAATCAAATGTTGTAGCTTGATAGTTGTTATCTTGTTAGCTGCTAAGAGTACGAGTTAAAATTACATGGTTTCTGCCATTCCCTTTGGAGACGCTAGAGGGAGGAACTTAACAAGTTTACATTTAATCATAAAATATCCAGAACAGGTGACCTAAAAGCAATTCAGGGCTGGCTCTGAACAACATTTTTGTGTGCTGGTCGGAATGTGTAGATGAATTCCGGTCCTGTTCAGAATTCACCTCGGGTAAATAAACTGACAGGTCTGGTCAACAAATGGATAATTTTTGTGCATACTAATTTATTGCAATTTTAAGTCAAATGAAGAGTATCAGAGTAACTTACTATAGTAACCTACTATGGCCAAAGACTGAACAGATTCCACACAATTTCTTCATTTGATGGACATTTTTCTTTTGAGGGCCTCTGTATATTCAGACACTTTCTGCAGAGGGAATTGTTCATGACAATCTATCTAATCATCTACAGGCCATCAAACCGAGAAATACGTTATTGATTTCAGTTTATTCTATACATTGTTATTATTTAATATTTTCTAACTTGTACATTTTCAAATTGTTTGAAAATGTTTAAAAAATCTAATTTACTTGTAACCCCTGCAATAGTAAACCCTTCCAATGTGAATGTTCAGAACACAGAATTAAGATATTCCCTTAGTATGAGCCATGGAATTGCATGCGTCAGTCCCTGTAATGGTGCCTTTCTAATTCGCTACAAAATTATCCTCCGATCCCCGGCATATGCCAAAACCTTGCACTCTTTAGAGAGTCTAATAGGCCAGCAGCCAACATGTTGAATCGAAAGGTCAACTTTGGAATCCAGGCCTAATAGCATGCCGGCTGGACCTGTTAGGTTATTATAATAGACCGTCAAATGATTGTCTGGTAGGGGGATTTGCCCCCCCCCCCCCATGGTTTGGATGTAACAGGGGTTTGGGAAAAGCCCAACAGGGACGAGCCATCCTTCTCCATGAGATCTGTGCATAGTCTACAATCACAAGCTCCGTAGTGTTCCAGGTCTTCGGATGCTTCGTTCTTTGGAATGCCCTGAAGAGCCCGCATGGGTGTATAAGCAGGTGGGACTTTAATCTAGTCTTATTTGCTGAGTTGGACTCTACTGTGAAGTCGAGGGTCTTCACAACTGAAAAAAGCATCGTTTTTTTAAATAGCGACACAGTCCAGGGTGAGGTTTTCAAATAAGTGTGTATTAGCAAATCTTCAATGCCCACGGACTCATTGCACACTGATAAAATGCACACTGACTTAATTCACATTAAGTCTATGCAGAACCGACTCTATGCAGAACCGACTCTATGCACAACCGACTCAATGCACAACCGACTATATGCACAACCGACTCTACGCACAACCGACTCAATGGTCAGTGACTCTAAGAAGCTCCCCGCATGCTCCAGAATCATTAAATAAGGTGTTGGCACACGACGGATTCAGGATACGATTGTAGTGAGTTTGAAGGGCACTATTACAGGGACTGATGCATACAACTCTGTTTCCTCGCGGTCTGTGACAGGACCCGACCATTAATTAAACTTCGTTTGGTCTCTTGACAACGCAGAATGGCCTTTAGAAATGGAATAGTTTTGCCATGCAGTGTGTGTGTGTATGTGTGTGTAGTTACACCTGCAATATGTGCATAGCCAAACTTTGCTCATATTTCCCTGACGTCCAAGGCTACCGTGTCTTTGGTGCTTAACAAACAAAATAATGGAGAAACCATAACACCATCCACGATTGTAGAGGATAGAAAAGAGATGCATTTAGGCATGTATGCTGCTGAGGACCTTGACCAAGGACTGGATACTGGTAGATGTCAGGCTGTTATATTAGATACTGGTAGATGTCAGGCTGTTATATTAGATACTGGTAGATGTTAGACTGTTATATTAGATATTGCTAGATGGTAGGATGTTATATTAGACATTGCTAGATGGTAGGATGTTATACAGCTCTGGAAAAAATGAAGAGACCACAGCACCTTTTTCAATTTGCAGTGGTCACAAAATGTTTACCCTTCTGTTCCTCACTCAAAACCTTCCTTTTCCGGAGATGTATTAAATAACAGTAGAAGATTGCAGGTTGGTATATTAGATATGGCAGTTTGGTATATTAGGTATGGCAGTTTGGTATATTAGGTACTGGTCAGGATGGCAGGGTGGAATAATAAATACTGGTGAGAAGATGGCAGGGTGGTATATACTGGTGAGAGGATCGCAAGGTGGTATATTAGATACCGGTGAAAAGATGGCAGGGTGGACTATTAGATACTGGTGAGAAGATGGCAGCGTGGTATATACTGTTCAGAGGATGTCAGGCTGGTATAGTAGATAATGGTGAGAAGATAGCTGTGTGGTATATACTGGTGAGAGGGTGTCAAGCTGGTATCGTAGATAATGGTGAGAAGATAGCTGTGTGGTATATACTGGTGAGAGGATGTCAGGCTGGTATAGTAGATAATGGTGAGAAGATAGCTGTGTGGTATATACTGGTGAGAGGGTGTCAAGCTGGTATCGTAGATAATGGTGAGAAGATAGCTGTGTGGTATATACTGGTGAGAGGATGTCAGGCTGGTATAGTAGATAATGGTGAGAAGATAGCTGTGTGGTATATACTGGTGAAAGGGTGTCAAGCTGGTATCGTAGATAATGGTGAGAAGATAGCTGTGTGGTATATACTGGTGAGAGGATGTCAGGCTGGTATAGTAGATAGTGGTGAGAAGATAGCTGTGTGGAGACGATGGCCCACTATCCTTGACCTATTTACTCCACCACTTTGGCAGAGTACCCTGTTGCCACGGCAGCAATAACAAACTTCCTGTGATGCCAAAGACTTTGACTGGTGCAAGAACAGAAGGGTCTTTATTAAAAACACATGAGCGTCAGTCTGATGTATCCCGTGCACTGTCTAGGGGACTCCAAAGGGACTCAATCGTGACTCGTCATTCCTTCCCTTATCTGCTGCTGAGGGACCTGTCTGCTTTCCAATTACGAGGGCTATGAAAGGTCAGTGTGCAAGTAAATTACCTGCTTTGCATATAATTATCACATCCTCTTGGTTTGAGTGTCAAGAAGCCCTATACACTCAATTTGATAAGTCAGAAGATAGAATATAGCAAGTATCTCGTAGTCAGGTAGCTCAAACCTATATATTATTTCCTCTTTAGGTTCTTCAGTGAATCGTGAAAGTTTGGTCAAAGTCATCAGGTTCACTTTGGGTCATCCCAAGTTCACATCATCAATTAAACATCTTTCCAGTTGTCTTAGGTTGTCTTCCACTTCTGAATAAAGCAAAGACCACTGCAGATGTTTCTCTTCCATTCACCAAATGCAGTGAGTTCCCATTCGTACAGATAGGAAAGTCTATAGTTGCTGTTTGTTTGTACGTTCCCTGAGGAAATTAAAGCATAAGATCTAATAAAGAAACTTCTCAGTTGATTTGGGTTCATTACGGAGTAATTGCCATTCAGAGCAACAACAAAAAAATGTCACTGTGCAATTGCTACACTGTTCCCCTTCTAGCTTAACGCGTCTCTGTGCCCTCAGCAGTGAAGTTGTACTGGAATGAGAGCAAAAAACTAATCACATTTTTAGAATTAATAAATTATTGTTGATCCTCCGCAGAGATTTTACAACAGGCAACCAGTGCACATCTGAAACATTTTAATATTTCCTGTCAGCATACGGCTGGCTCCTGGTTTATACCAACGGTATGCAATATGCCGTAGATGGGTGAACGGGTGCGTTCAGAAGCAGCACTGTGTGAAACTCAGCCTGAGTTGTCAGGACATGCGTTACCACAACGGACTGACAGTGAACGCTAAATTGGCTCGCCGAAGCGTCTCATGATGAATGCGGTCCAGTGAGGCCCCGCTGGCAGAGCTAGGCGCCTGCAGTACCAGCGTTGCAGGTTCAACTCCCGCAGAGGAACAGTGGGGAAAAGTATGAAACGGTATGCAAGCTGGATGAGAGCGCCTGCCGAATGACTGAAATGTAAATTAACAGAATGGGATGCATGGTAATTAAAAGAGCCATTAATCTCATTGTACTCCAGGAGGAAATGGAGATCCACGATACTCTGTCACCAGCCAAGGAAAGTGACAGGAAGAGGATGAGTCAGAGAGTTGCCATCCTTCGACATTCACCCGGTGTGAGGCCGTGCATCAACTCCTAGAAACATTTGCTAACCTGTAGAGAAATGTTTCCTGTTGTAACTCCAAGATGCAAGTTCTAACTTGTAAAGACATACATCATGGTATGACTCCTAGAGATATGATCTAACTTGTAGAGACATACATCATGGTATGACTCCTAGAGATATGATCTAACTTGTAGAGACATACATCATGGTATGACTCCTAGAGATATGATCTAACTTGTAGAGACATACATCATGGTATGACTCCTAGAGATATGATCTAACTTGTAGAGACATACATC
>JACXGJ010012719.1:0-17400 GCA_016801105.1 Esox niger
CCGTTACGCTACAGATACCCGAGGAAGACCGACACAACAGCCGTTACGCTACAGATACCCGAGGAAGACCGACACAACAGCCGTTACGCTACAGATACCCGAGGAAGACCGACACAACAGCCGTTACGCCAGCCGTTACGCTACTGATACCCGAGGAAGACCGACACAACAGCCGTTACGCTACTGATACCCGAGGAAGACCCTGTAGTCTGAGAACGTCTCTCCACAACACTCAAATATCCTAGAAACAGCTCCTATAATCTTGGAACAGCTCCTATAGCCCGAAAAAAGCTTCTACAGCCTGGGATCAGCTCATATAGTTGTGGTACATACCTATAGCCTGGGAACTGGTCCTACAACAGCCCCTATAATCTTGGTACATTCCTATAGTCTGGGTAAAGCTGTCCAAAACACTCCTATAGCCTGGGAACATCTCCTATAGCCTGGGAACAGCACCTAGAGCAGAGTCTCAAATGCTGGTCTATTACCTACATGCTGAAATATTGCTGACCAGGGTTCCAGGAGCCACAGAGTGAACAGAAGTCCTGTTATACTAGTTGTTCCCTCTGTGAAAACCAAACTGTGCATTCATTCTAGGTATTCATATGTATATTTTATGCAAGCACAACTGGGTATCTAAGGGCTTAGGTGAGACCAGACCAGAGGAGATGTTTCAAAATGTGTACAGATGTTTATCAACAGGAACTGGCAGCCTCACTGGCCCTCCAGCTGTTGGTTATTAGAGACTTAGTTAACCACCTAGTCTGAATCAACTCTTAAATAACAAATCCATTGTAGCACACTAGGGCCTATAGACTGGTTCAAATGAGGGTATCATCCCTCTCCCACTCTGCCTTCATCCCTCTCTCCCTCTGCCTTCATCCCTCTCTCCCTCTGCCTTCATCCCTCTCTCCCTCTGCCTTCATCCCTCTCTCCCTCTGCCTTCATCCCTCTCTCCCTCCCCTCTCTGTCCCTCCCTCTGTGCCTCTCCCTATCCTCCTCTCCTCTGCCTTCATCCCTCTCTCCCTCTGCCTTCATCCCTCTCTCCCTCTGCCCTCATCCCTCTCTCCCTCTGCCCTCATCCCTCTCTCCCTCTGCCTTCATCCCTCTCTCCCTCCCCTCTCTCTGTCCCTCCCTCTGGCCTCTCCCTGTCCTCCTCTCCTCTGCCTTCATCCCTCTCTCTCCCTGTCTGCCACAGCACTGACACCTGCTCTGCATTGGAACCCAAAGTAAAGCTAGAAACAAACAGCATCCGGCCAGGGAGACCACCCACACCTCTCCGACTCCCCGACCGGAACGTCACTGTCTGCTTGGGCTGCAGACAAACCCCGTAACACACTTCTGTTAGTACCTGTCAAGGACTCCTCTCTCTCTCTCTCTCTCTCTCTCTCTCTCTCTCTCCCCCTCCCTATCTCTCTCTCAGACTCAACCTCCCTCTATCACCTTCTCCTTCGTTCTTTATCCCTTTTCTTATGTTTCCCTTTTCCTGCCTCTCTGCTCCCTGCCTCGGCCTGCACTGAATGACAGCAGAAACATGGAACTGGAGAATGTGCGTTTATTCAGTGTTACCTCATGTGTTTGTGATTTTGATTTGAACCACACCTCCAATGATTTATATTAATAGTGTAATTAAAAGACATGGAACCTGTGTGGGCTGGATGCTAGGTCCCGTTCAACCCACTTAAACAGGGGAACCAAACACAGAACCTGACTGGACCTGGTCTGTCTCTCAGAGGGGAGCCACCTGCTACTGGACCGGAGGGGTTGGGTTAGTCTAGGTTGGGTTAGTCTGGGTTGGGTTGGGTTAGTCTGGGTTGGGTCAGTCCATGCCAAAGGTCTCCTAAACACACACGCTTGCAGACACACGACCACACACACACACACACACACACACACACACACACACACGCACACCTGAAACCCTTCAGCAAGATGACTAATCATGTTTCGGGAAACCGGCCCTAATAGGTGTCATATGCGAAAGAGAAAAACATTACATTATGGATTAAATACGACGCATCCATTACTGTAAAACCCAGACCCAAGCACTCTGCTCTTTCATCACATGAATCTTACACATATCCTTGAAATACAAAGTCTGTCAAATAGCCAGATAGCAAATGTAAGTTATTGCAAAGACGTTGCTCTGGGATTGTGCACAATGCAAACAGAAGTTCACAAAAATGGATCCGATGTTATGGGCAGCTCACCGAATCGGCTGTGGTCCTGCCTTGTCCCGTACACGGTCCCGTTGGGGAATATTTCCAGTTGGAATCCAGTCCGACAGTACAGTTGCCTCCGCCGCAGAATCCCTTTAAGGTGCCCGAAATCCGTCAACGAACCCCGCTGTAACCTCCCCTCAATCTGCCCCAGTCTCTCATTCAGCAAACCTGCCGGAGCCTCTGCCAGGGGCACATTTCCTAGTGCTGGGAAACTCTGTAAATCCAAGTCAAGTGTCCCTAGAATGCCCCCGACCTCCGCCATGGCGCACAGCTGAAAGGATCTGCTAAAGCAATTAAAATATCCGTTGATTCAGACCCGGTGAGGAAGTTCACTGTGCAACATAGAAAGTAAAATCCCATGCGCAAGACTGTGCAAGAGTACGCAGCGTAATTCACCTCCTCTTCGGTAAATGTTTCCTTTATTTAATGACGTGTTCCTTACTACTCACACTTAGATTAGTGTGCTTATCAGACAGGCTGGTTTATATACATACTCCCCACGCATTATCATATTGGATATTCAAATTCAAGCCACGCCTGGCTGGCATCCCCGCAACGCGCGCACATCAGTTGTTTTTATAAATATGTCGTTTTGTTTCAAACTTTGATTATCGATAATGCCTCCGGTGTTTGAATGTTTGTCGACCTGCCGCGGTCTCGTCCAACAGCCGCGTAGTGTAGGAATCAACAACCCCAGCCAGCTACTCATCACTACGGCCAGCTCTTGCAGCACAACCTCTCTGCTCTGTGCTCTGTGGCTTTCTGCTGCTGAAACCACAGAAGCAAGCACAGGAAAGTCGGGTAATACTTGGTGGTGCACTGAAATATGTAACAGATGCAGTAGTGAAAGGCTTCATCATTAAAACATCGATGGGAGTTGACGCGGAGTCGGTTAACTACATACATGTTTTACAGCATCAGGCAACCAATGAGTTCCGCACATAGTCTGTAAGCTACAATACAATCCATCCATACTAAAGGACCAAATACTTCACCGACTCACGGTAGCCTACCACTGTCAATATAAAACGGCGCGTGTCTATCTATTCTGTTGAAGAAACTTAATAAGTGGACTCTCCTCACGTCCAGCGCGAATTTCGTTTGATACTGGTCCAGTCAGTCAGTCAATCATTACTCACTGTCTTCAGTTCGAAGTGTATACGAGCCTCTGGAGTTTTGTTAGAGTTGTATGTTTTAATGGAAGCGTTACTTTCCACCCCCCTCTCTACTTTCTGTCTGTCGGTGAGCAGGTGCTTCCTTATGCTCTCTCTGGGCGTCAGCGCTGCGCCGTAGCCCGAGCCCAGCTGCTACGACCTCAAGCTTCTTTTCAAGAGGGGGTATTGGGAGGAAAAATGTCAAAACATTGATGACATACCTCAATAAAACTGACCAGACCGGTAGAGAGGTTGTGTGGATAGATGTACCAGAATAAAAATTTAACCAATCAAATGCATTTCATATGCCATTCTACAGCCGCGATTTTACACAGACATACCGCCTGAAACCCCAAAAGCCAAGCATTAAGATGTTTCCACACAGTGGCTAGGATAAAATACAGAATGGCAGGAATTTAGGAAGAAACCTAGAAAGGCACCAAACTTCAGGGGAGTGTCCAGGCCTCTTTTGGTTGTTGGAAATTATAAGAGTGCGCTGACTTTTTCCTGAGAGTTCATCAAAGATATTTTAAACGATTAGACAAACAGTATTGTCTGTTTATTGTTACACTTTTGCTCAAGGACCGCCCCTTGTTAATGATTCCAAGACTGCAATACATCGTTTTATTTAATTATCTTCTTTTAGTGGTGTGGCTCCTTTGTTTTTCTGTATATAGAACACGTGCCAATTGGAACCGTGAAAACATTGATTAGAAACAAAGGCTCCTCCGTAGGAAATGTAATTGTCAGTTGTCTCTCATAACCAAGCATTCAAAATAATCTCAGTGGTTATATATGGTGCAAAAAGTCAAATCCTCAGGAGAAAATGTAAATGTCAGCTGGCTTTTCATCGGGAAGGGTTCAACAGGGTAAGACAAAAATAGCAATGCAAGCAGTTGAGCAGTGACAACAGGAGTCGTCAGGAAGCATCTAGATACAAAGCTAGATGGACAATGTGAGGTTCTTGGTTCCAGGTAGTCCTGAGGTAGTGTTCTAGGTTGTCTATAGGCATGATTCTAGGGGTCAGGTTGTCTTGAGCTATGGTTCTAAGTAGTCTTTAGGCATGGTTCTAGGGGCCAGGTAGTCCTGAGCTATGGTTCTAGGTATTCCTGAGGGATGGTTCTAGGGACCAGGTAGTCCTAAGGTATGGTTCTAGGTAATCCTGATGTATGGTTCTAGGAGCCAGGTAGTCCTGAGTTATGGTTTTAGGAGCCAGGTAGTCCTAAGGAATGGTTCTAGGTAAACCTGATGTATGGTTCTAGGAGCCAGGTAGTCCTGAGATATGGTTCTAGGAGCCAGGTAGTCCTGAGTTATGGTTCTAGGAGCCAGGCAGTCCTGAGTTATGGTTCTAGGAGCCAGGCAGTCCTGAGTTATGGTTCTAGGAGCCAGGTAGTCCTGAGTTATGGTTCTAGGAGCCAGGTAGTCCTGAGTTATGGTTCTAGGAGCCAGGTAGTCATGCGGTTTGTTTCGTAGGTAGTCCTCACATCTTACCAGGGTTGGCACAAGGCGCCTAGGCATGGTGATCCAGGCAGATTACTGCCTGGGGGATGGTAGTGTATTGATGCTCCAGTGCCAAACCAACAAAAACGGATGAGAAGAGGTCTCAACTCTCAGGTGCCCAGTTTTGGAAAAAGAGGAAAGATGGAGTAATGCACAAAAGATAAAGGTGTTCATCAATGTCATCTCTTTATGAGTCTAATATGATGTATGTAATGAAATAGGCCAGTGTAACATTAATGTTTGTGAGCCTGTGTTGCTTGCTACACATTTAACGAATGACTACTGAATGACTACATTCAGTTTTCATGTCATCTAGCTTACAGAACATTGGAGATAATGTCACCCAGTTTCACCATGATAATGTGTGCAGCCTGTAGCCAAACCATTACAACCTAACCAGCACAAAAATGACTTGGTTGACTTTCAATGAGGTGACATCAAAGGTTTTCTGTGCTTGTATTGACTAGGTCCTGAGTGAAGTAAGGACCATTTCCAATGCAGTAGGCTAACTTAGAAGACGTCTATATTATGCAGATTTTTTCTATCTTTTATGATATATTGACTCTTTTGGGGTGTCTTATGCCTATCATTTGCCAAGGAGGTTGCATGGTTCATTTGGTCCCTATTCTAAAAGTGTCATTATTTGTGGATAATGACATGTATATTTACACTGAACAAAATTATAAATGCATCACATTTGATCTGATGAGACCAAGATTGAATTTTTTTGCCATATTTCCAAAAGGTATTTTTGCTACAAAAACAACACTGCACACCACCCAAAGAACACCATACCCACAGTGAAGCATGGTGGTGGCAGCATCATGCTTTGGGGCTGTTTTGTTCCAGCTGGAACCAGGGCCTTAGTCAGGGTTGAGGGAATTATGAACAGATGAAGAGAAAGTTCAACATTCAGCACGACAATGACCTAAAACACACATCCAAATCCACAAAAGCTTGGCTTCACCAGAAGTTGAACGTTTTGGAATGGCCCAGCCAGAGCCCAGACCTGAATCCAATTGAACATCTGTGGGGTGATCTGAAGAGGGCTGTGCACAGGAGACGTCCTCGCAATCTGACAGATTTGGACCACTTTTGCAAAGAAGACTGGGCAAATACTGCCACGTCCAGATGTGCCATGCTAGTAGACTCCTACCCAAAAAGACTGAGGGCTGTAAAAAAATCAACAGTTGTGTGCTCCTTTTTCCCCACAGGTACACATTACCAACTGCTCCTCCTGCTCCTTTTTCCTCACACACACACATTACCAACTTCTCCTCCTGTTCCATCTTTTTCCTCACAGGTACACATTACCAACTTCTCCTCCTGCTGCTCCATACTCCTTACAGACTCACATTACAAACTTTTCCTCCTGCTCCATACTCCTTACAGACTCACATTCCCAACTTCTCCTGCTCCATACTCCTTACAGACTCACATTACCAACTTCTCCTCCTGCTCCATACTCCTTACAGACTCACATTACCAACTTCTCCTCCTGCTCCATACTCCTTACAGACTCACAGGTGCACATTACCAACATTGCGTGCTCCTTGTTTTTCCTCACAAATGCACAAACAATACCAACCTCTACCACAACACACCCTCACCTCTACCTCCTCCATCACCTCCTTCTCCACCCCTACCTCCTCCATCACCTCCTTCTCCACCTCTACCTCCTCCATCACCTCCTTCTCCACCCCTACCTCCTCCATCACCTCCTTCTCCACCTCTACCTCCTCCATCACCTCCTTCTCCACCCCTACCTCCTCTTCCTCCTCCCACTATTTTCCAGCAGTGAAGTAAAAAAGTGTTTCCGTCACGTTGATTCTACTGCTGTGTGTTTCTCTGCGCGTGTGTTTGGGTGTGACTGTGTGTGTGACTGTGTGTTTCTCTGCGCGTGTGTGTGTGTGTGACTGTGTGTGTGACTGTGTGCATGTCTGTGTGTGTGTTTTAGTGAGAGCTATGATGCCATGTGGCAGTGAAGGAATTGAATGAGTAGAAAGTGAAAAGCAATACCTTGAATAATGAATTACTGGACTGATTAATTAACAAATATGGATTGAATATATTTGAGCCACAGAGGAAGCCTTTCAGACCTGGACGTGCACATCCAGAGAACACCTCTGTCTGTCTGCCTATCTGCCTGTCTGTCTGTCTATCTGCCTGTCTGCCTATCTGCCTGTCTGTCTGGCTGCCTATCTGTCTGTCTGTCTGCCTATCTGCCTGTCTGTCTGTCTGTCTGTCCGTCCGTCAGTCAGTATGTCTGCCTGCCTGTCTGTCTGTCTGTCTCAATTCGGGTTAAAACTATAACACTCATGAAAAACAAACATGTGCCAACACACACACAGGTTGAAATTATAACGTGTTGCACTTTGTTTTATTAAGCTGAATATCAGGCGTGTGTGTGAGTTAGATATCAGTGACAGACAAATGATACATGTGTTATTGTAGTGAGCTGCTCTTTGTCTGACGGATGAACCTTTCTCAACCTCTCTCTACATCTCTCATTCTCACATATCTCTCTTCTCATCTCTTTCCTCCATCTCTCTGTATCTTTCATCTCTATCCCATCTTTTGATCCCTTTTTAATCTCTGTTTAGTTCCCTCTTCTGCCTCCGAAGACAGAAGATTTAGAGGAATGGAAGGAAAAAAGCAGAGACAGAGAAGATGAGAGAGAAAGAGAAGATTGTTTCCAAGACACCCACATGTGTCTATGAAGCCTGAATATTTACAGTATATATATATGTTTTATACATTGAGGAACATGGTTTACATCTGGTGATAACCCGGATAACAGCCATATCCCAAATGGCACCATATTCTGGAGTTGGTGCCCTTCTACCTACAGGTAACTGGGTTTAAAGTAGGGCATCATTATGTTAATAACAGTCAGAGTGACCCGGACTCACCTTATAAATAGAACAATGGAGTTTGTTTGGTTGAGATCAATCTAATGCTAGAAAATATAGCTTTATATGACATGGCATTTGAACATGATATGGGTGGAGCTGTGGTCCATTTGAAACACTCCTGATACAGTGAAAACATTCCTGGCCCAGTGGTAACACTCTTGGTCCAGTGGCAACACTCCTGGTCTATTTGAAACACTCCTGGTCCAGTGGTAACACTCTTGGTCCAGAGGAAACACTCCTGATCCAGTGGAAACACTCCGGGTCCAGAGGAAACACTCTTGGCTCTGTGTGACTCTGCTGGAGACCAGGGTTCATTAACTATCTACAAAAATAAATATGTCATGATTGTAAATGTATATAAGCACTGTGAGACAACTGGACTGGGTATGTATATAAGCACTGTGAGACAGCTGGACTGGGTTTGTATATAAGCACTGTGAGACAACTGGACTGGGTATCTATATAAGCACTGTGAGACAACTGGACTGGGTATCTATATAAGCACTGTGAGACAACTGGACTGGGTATAAATATAAGCACTGTGAGACAGCTGGACTGGGTATCTATATAAGCACTGTGAGACAATTGGACTGGGTATCGATATAAGCACTGTGAGACAGCTGGACTGGGTATGTATATAAGCACTGTGAGACAACTGCTGATGTAAAAACTGAAAATATACATTTGATTGATTTTATCTAGTAGGAAATCTAATAACAGAAAATAACACAACACAAAACATCATAGCATGGTAAAAGATACCAACAGATGCAGCATAGCACAGCATAGCATAATATAGCATAGCATAATGTACAGGGAAAATGAACTGCCCTGATCTTTCTTCTGTCACTTCTAGCCCTAAATGGATGACCTCCAACTGTGCATAAGGTTATCCCATGACCTCTCACTGGTCACAAAGTTCACAGAGTTCAGCTCACTGTCAGCAGAGTAAGACAAGAGTTGATGTGAAAAGAAAAAAGAACAATGACCCCAGGAGAGAAAGGGAAGGAGAAAACTGGAATGAAATGAAATCATCTGTTCTTATTTTACCTTTTGTCCAGTGTCGACATGCCGCGGAAAAATGACCTTCTCTCAGAGTTATTTGCAGAGCTGGATTCCATGTTATTCTATTCTGTTGCAGAGACATAACACAAGAGCTCTCCGTTTACACACAGGTGGTCCCTCCACCTCGACACACACACACACACACACACACACACACACGGCGAAGACTGTGTTCAAGGCCAAACTGGGGCTAGGGTCCTGGGTCAGACTGGGGGGGTAAAGACAGACAGATGCATGCAAATGTAGGTAATGGTGTAACATTTCAGCTCCTGCTTTCTTTGGCCAGTTGACCACACAGGCTGGTCACAGCGTGTTGAGATAGTGTTAATTAATTTGTTTGCTTTTCTTCAAAGCTCTGACCAACCAAGCCCTCCCGCTTAAGAGGCAGAGAAGAACACCGTCTAAAACCAACATTTGTTAAACAAATTACTCACATGTGTTCTTCTCCCAAAGAGACAGAAGTGGAGAGAGAGAGGACTTGAGATAGGCAGGTGGAGAGAGAGAAGTGGGGATAGAGTCTTATAGAGCCACAGCACAAGGCCTATCTGGTCCTGCTGGAGCTGAGTTCTATGCTCTCCAGATCTGTCCTGTTCTGCTGGAGCTGAGTTCTATACTCTCCAGATCTGTCCTGTTCTGCTGGAGCTGAGTTCTATACTCTCCAGATCTGTCCTGTCCTATTGGGGCTGGCTTCTATACAACAGCAGTAGGATGAATTCAGAAGTGTACAAAGACATCTTGTCTGGTTACATAAAACCTAATGCCTCTAACTCATTGTACAATATTGCAAGGGAGTTTCTCACAGACAAAGAGGAAAATGTTCTTCATTGACCAAGACAATCACCTGATCAGAATCCAAGGCCAAGAGACTTAACATGTTGTTGAGTAAGCTAGTCCACATGGATTAGAGCTTCTATATACTCCACAGATAGAGAGAACTTGTTAAAACTGGATGAAATAGAATGGTCCTATTTATTTGCAGTTGTATCCATATGTACCATTGGATAAGGGTTAATAAAATCTCATTTTACATCCACAGAGAGATGAGACAGACTTTGGCTCTGGCAATCGGACAGAAAACATCTCTTTCAAACCATAAATTCTCCCTTAGGAATGTATTAATATGTAGATGACCTTCTCTACTACATAACAGAACCCAAATCTAGTATCTCAGTAAATGTTTGCGTTTCCTTCTCTGGTTAAAGAATCATTTTGGAATAAGAGCCCACAAGAATGCAAAATCCCTGCTTGAGAGAATGTCTCCCGTTTAAAATGTCCCCGGACAAATTGACTTAACAGGGTATTGAAAAACAAACAATATTCCAACGAAGTTGGGATATTTGACCTGGTAATGTCTACAGTGAATTATAGAGCATCTTTTGCTAATTTTGTTGTTTCTGTTTAACAATAGATAAACAAAGGTTTTCAGAAGCAACTGGTTTACTGCTAAAATCAAAGCAACCAAGTGTGATTTCTAACAAAGTTGAAACCTATTGTTAAGTTTTTCCTTTACATCATAACTGGATTACTGCTCTGGTTCAGATGTTGTGAATTATGTATATTCATGTCACAGTCACCAACCAACTCAAACTGGCAAATTATTTCAACTTTAGCGTGTGCAAGCAATGGCTAGCTTTGCAAACTAGTCTAGTGTCTATCTGAATGAGCATTACATTGCTAACAACACATCCTGCACATATAAATGTATAATTTGAATCAGTACGTCATATGTGAAAAACAATATCACACATTTTGGTATCAGACTTTTCAAACAATATTGCCACCTATTAAGAAAACATTCCTGGTATTTTGCTTTGTTAAATTCCTGGAACAGGATTTAACAAAGCAACCTTGGGGCTAATTTTGAGGCAAACTTGGGTCTAATTCTGGGGCAACCTTGCATCTAATTTGGGGGCAAAAATTTGGGGCTAATTGTGGGGCAACATTGGGGCTAATTTTGTGGCAATGTTGGGACAAATTTTGGGGCTCATTTTCAGGAAAACTTGGGGCTAATTTAGGGGGCAGACCTTAGGAGAGATTTTGGGGCAAACTTTGGGGCTAGATTTTGGGATAACCTTTGAGTCCCATTTTGGGTTAGGGTTACTGGGGCATGGGTCACACTGGACCATCCTCTTACGAGGAGCTGTTTGGAAGACAGTGTTTTCAACAATTTGTGGGCGTGATCAAGGGGAATTCCTTCAGATGATGTGAATGTAATTGAATTTTACTAAATACAACAGAGCAGAACAGAGCAGAACCTAGCAGAACAGAGCAGAGCAGGAATCCAGACTGGAACAGATGGTGAAGGCTCTTTGTAGAAGCCTTGGCTCTGGGCCAAACCCTACCTATCTCCACAACTATTTACATGGTAAGGCAGCTGCTCCCCCCTCCCTCTTTACCCGCTCCCTTCTCTCTCTCCCTCCCTCTCTCACTCACTTCTCCCCTCTCCCTATCTCTCTCTCTTCCTCTCTTCCTCCTTTCCTCTCTATTTTTTCCTCTCTCTTTACCTCCGTCTCTCTCCTTCTCTTTCCCCAGCTCTCTCTCCCTCCCCCTCCCCCTGCCTTCTCTCTGGTACTCTGAATGCAAGTGAGACTGGTGGTGTATGTAACCCAATAGCCAGCCTGAAGTCAACATTCATCAATCAGATTTAGAGTCTGTTTAGTTCAGCAGGACAATCATATACAGATGCATGTTAGTGACTACAGGAGACAGAGAGAGAGTTGTAGTTACTGTACGTTAGTTGAGAGACTCCAACGGTTATAGTTACCAGAGATAACACAAACGGGTGGGTGATATTAGTATTTTGAACGTTTGAACAGTTTATGTAAGAGTTTGGACCGTTGATGGCAGTTTGGATCGGTGATAGTTGTAATAGCGTGTCAATGGTTTATGGTAGTTTGAATAGCTGATGGTAATATCAGAGATTACACACAACATATTTAGAGCATGATGCCAACTTTTATCATTGGGAATATTGTTTTCTACACATTCAGTTCCACAGTATCACGTAAGGTTGGGGACAAAATTATTGGCACCCTTACAATTTTTTTCAAAAAAACTCTCGGCCTCTAAAAATAAGTTGACATTTTTTATTTCACTGTTAATAATTTTGTTAACAAAAATAAACTAAAATAGCTGTGACCAAATAACTGAAATTCTAGACTTCTAGACTAATTAGTAACACAGCCGTTAACCAAAATAAGCACCTCTTCGAGCCATGGACAAGCTTCCTGGACATCGGTACTTGTAGTTTGGCCCACTCTTCTAGAGCTGTTTTCACTGATTTAAAGGGTCCTCACAACTTCTGTTCTCAAATCTCTCCACAGGTTTTCAATAGGATTTTGATCTGGACTCAGTTTTTTCTTGAACCAATCATGGGAGCTTTTTGAAGTATGTTTGGTTTCATTGTCTTTCTGGCAGACCCATCTTGCTAATGCTAGGCTTGACATTGCTCTCCAAAATTCCCTGGTATTCTCCTGATTTCATGATGTCGTGCACATCACCCAATCACCCAGTGCTAAAGGCAGCAAAACAACCCCAAACATCACTAAACCCTGAACAAACACTGAACGACTGAAACTGTCGTCCAATGTCTCAAGGTCAGCTTGAATATGTGAGATAGTTGATTGATGTGTTTCCTTCACCTTTCGAACAAATCTTCAGTGCCATCTCCCATCAGGTTTCCACCATTAGAACAAATCTTCAGTGCCATCTCCCATCAGGTTTCCACCATTAGAACAAACCTTCAGTGCCATCTCCCATCAGGTTTCCACCATTAGAACAAACCTTCAGTGCCATCTCCCATTACATTTTCTGTTGTGTCCATATCCAGGGAGGTTGGCTACAGTGGCTTAGGCCTTAGACATCTTGACAACATTACTTTTGGTGCCAACAGGACCATCAAGATCTTTGCAGATAGTCTTGCATCCTTGAGATTGTCTGGAAATGCTTGGCTACAATCTTATGACTGACCTCCTCAGTCAATTCACTGGTTTTCTATACTTTCTCCGCTCATTGTGGTTCACACAGTGACACAGAACTGGAGAAGCAGTGATTTTCTCAAACTAGGCACTCCGATCTGCCCCCTTGCTCAGTTGTGTCACCGGGATTTCCTAATGATCAATGAGCCTTTTAAATGAGAAACTTGGATTAGCAAACACAACGTGCCATTGGAACACAGGAGTGATGGTTGCTGATAATGGGTCTCTGTACGTCTCTGTAGATATTTTATTGAATATCAGCCGTTTCCTGCTACAACAGTCATTTACACCATTAACAATGTCTACACTGTATTTCTGATCAATTTGATGTTACTTTATGGACAAAACATTTGCTTTTCTTTCAAAAACAATGACATTTCTAAGTGACCCCAAACAGATTTTGTAATTTATTTAGATAATTTGATTTTGTTCTCAAGACAAAGAAATACATAGGTGGAAACCAATTATTTTTAAACAGTTTTCCAGAAGACATTTTACATTATTTCTAGTTTCATGTAAAACAAGTTGCTAGTTCCATATAGAACAGTTTGGCAGTTCCATGTAGAACACCTTCATCCTTTGGATTCTATATGGAACCCAAAGGATGAAAATCTGTACATATTTTCCAGAGAAGGTTTGGCATCATAGTAGAACCATGAGTTTCTTCAGACTGGCTGGGCTTCTTAAGCTAACCCTGACACACAAACACACCAATCAGGCTGTTTACCCTAACCCCAACACACACAGGCCCAAAATACCACAGACATTTATACCTGCTGTTATGACTTATGATCGCTTCATCCGGAGCGCACGTAGACAGAGAAGAGTTCCAGAAGGATCTATTTACAGGGGAATAAAGTGCATATATTCTGCTTCTCAACAGCATTGTGGATGTTTAAACCCTGGTACTGCCTGAGATGTGGTAATGTCTGGTACTAGACTATCATTAGTACATCATTTTACGTGTAATTCATTATTATATGTAGGGCTTGATATTACGTTCGCTCGCCTCAGGCGAGTAGTTTACATTTCAGGCGAGCCTAATTTTAGAACCACTAGTCCGTCAGCCGAGGTTCACTAGCGCCAAAACAAAAAGGATGCGTTCAGTAGACTGAACGTTAGCAACCTGTTAGTGTGTTTTATACATATTTGTCATGATCACTATTAAATACCGCCAGTAGTAATATCACAATATCACATTCATCAGCTGCCGTTAACGTTCATTGAATATTAAGTGAACGTTACATTATCTTGAATGCAGCCTACGTTCGAGTGAATACTTTTGTGTGCACAACTTAAATTGTATACTTTTTTGGCTAATTACACTGGTTGTATATATTTGGGTGACTTGCAGTTAAACAACTGTTCTCTCATTCTAAGTGTTTATATAATATTTTGAACAGGCTAATGAACACGGGAAAATATATAGAAAACATCAATTTAAAAACTTCTAGCCCTGTTCGTTATTCTGAAAATAGAGTTACAATCAGGGCTAGTAACATTTTATCCAAGCTAGTGGAAATTTTGTCCTACTAGCCTGGCTGGCTAGTGCCAAAAATCCTTAAGATCCACCTCTGATTATATGACTGTACATTATCATTATTCAAACTTACATTATCATCATGATATTTCCTATAACATTATCAGCATTACTGCATTAACTTACATTATCATGATCCATTATATTACATTATCAAGAACAGTGTTACTGTAACTATGGTAACTATCAGGATCAGAATCACGTGTTTGGACAATTCAGGAGGACTAGCACTCTTCAGCCAGTAGAGGGAGCTAGAGTAGGTTTGTCACCTCCTTCTACTCCTCCTCTGGTGTTTTGATGTATCATCATCATTTACATTTTTCTCCTCCTGTGTTTTACCCGCTCCAACTTCTCATGCTCCTAATGTTTCCTGTGTTCTCCATCCTCTCCCTCCTCCTTCTCCACCTCCTCATCCTCTCCCTCCTTCTGCCCCTAAACCTTCCCTCCTCCCCTCCACCTTCTCCCTTCCCCTTTTCTCCTTTCTCTTCTCCTCCCCCTACACCCTCTCCTTCTCGCCCTTCTCATTCCCTCCCCCCTACACCTCTCTCTCCTTCTCCTTCTCCCCCTTCTCCTTCCACACCTCCTCTACCCCACAACTCTCCCGTTCTTTCTTGTCATTTCCCTCCTCCTAAACACTACACCTCTCCAACCTCCTCCCCCTTTTCTGTCTCCTCTCCTACTCCTGTAATGTCTGACTGATGAAGAATCATTAGGTAATGAGAGTAAAAAGTTCAGACCGTGGGTGATGTAAGTCTTTTCTAGACATTCCATCGTAGCACGCTGTGGAGACAGAGCCAGGGCCAGCCGTATGATTGGCTGTTTGATCTTAAATTATCAAACCTCCGTGCCCCACTTTGCTCCTCTTTCATTTCCTCCTCTCTCCTCTCCCGTACCTCTCTCACACACTCTCCTCCCTCTCCCTGTCTCGAACGCACTCTCCTTTCCCCCCTCTCTCTCTCTCTCCCTCTTTCTCTCTCTCTCTCTGTCTCTAACTCTACATCTTAAGTAGGCAGTCTGTTGTTGACAGAGAGAAAACCTGGGCTTGATTCAGACATTACAGGTCATTAATTACTAATTATAGATAATTGACTTTCCAGAGTGATTTAGTGAGTCTGGTAGGTCTGTTGTCCTGTCTGTAGGTTGAACTTGGTACAGTAGGTCTGTGTGTGTCTGTAGGTGGAGACTGATTGGTCTATGTCAGTAGGTGGAACAACATCTATTATAAGTATGTAGATCTAGTCCACTAGTCTGTCGGGTTATAGCGTTCATGTAGGGAATAGGGAGTGTTCACCAGACTGATGCTGTAGCTGGAGCTGTAGCTAGCATGCTCTGGACCTTCACACAGCTTCATTACTGACACTCTGATCTCATTGGACTAAAGTGGTCCTTGGCTGATGACTAGACCTTAAACACCAAGCACCAGGCTGATTGGCTGATGACTAGACCTTAAACACCAAGCACCAGGTTGATTGGCTGATGACTAGACCTTAAACACCAAGCACCAGGCTGATTGGCTAATGACTAGACCTTAAACACGAAGCACCAGGCTGATTGGCTGATGACTAGACATTAAACACCAAGCACCAGGCTGATTGGTTGATGAATAGACCTTAGACACCAAGCACCAGGCTGATTACCAAGCCCCCAAAAAGTTGAAAAGGAAAGTTTTGAGTGAGGAACAGAAGCATTCAATTTGCAGTCTCTTCATTTTATCTCTTCTGTTCCTCACTCAATACCTTCCTTTTAAACTTTTTTGGAAAGAGAAGAAAAAGTTGCGGTGGTCTCTTAACTTTTTCCGGAGGTGTATATTGACTGGCTGTGTGTTTAATCTGAAAGCATTGTTTGATTTTGAGAACAGATGAAATGGTTTTCAGGTGAGTGTTTGATTTTGACAGAAGAGTCAGGGGTTTTGTGAATATCGTTTTAAGATTTGTATCTGTGTTTGCAGATCTGAGAAAGTGGGTCTAGGTTTCAAGAAATGTGTCTTAGCAATTGTGAAAACTGTAATGATTAAGCAACAAAGAGCAGAAAAGGGGAAGCCACAGAAGACAAGGGATTCAATCTGATCAAGAGGGGGCAACTGGGAAGGAACACCTTTGCCCACTAAAGCTGGAGCAAGGCTAGAGGTCCCAGGCCAAGTGGATGGAAACATCACCATAGGTGGAGGTCCCAGGCCAATGGGGTGGAAACAGAGACATGCCAAGGATGGATCCAGGCAATGGAGGAGGTCTGTGGAGATATCACTGCAAAGACATGCCAAGGAAGGATCCAGGTAATGGAGGTCTGTGGAGATATCACTGCAAAGACATGCCAAGGACGAATCCAGGTAATGGAGGAGGACTGTGGAGATATCACTGCAGAGACATGCCATGGATGGATCCAGGCAATGGAGGAGGTCTGTGGAGATATCACTGCAAAGACATGCCAAGGACGAATCCAGGTAATGGAGGAGGTCTGTGGAGATATCACTGCAGAGACATGCCAAGGACGAATCCAGGTAATGGAGGAGGTTTATTTTGATGAGAGTTAACGTTTTTTACACTCAGTTTTCTTAGTATTCTGTGTGTGCAACAGTATGATATTTTTACACATTTATTAAATTGAGTGCTGTGTGTATAATTTTTAAACCAGAATTACAATTTTCCTTGTGTGTTTAAGGTTTTGGAGATGTGACTTTTTGATGGGCATTGTGTTAACAGTTTTGGAGTATTATCCAGAGAATTATGTTTATTCAATTTGGAAAAACTGTAATACAGCAGCGTAAAACCTTGGGGCTGAGACGGGGGGGGTCCAGTGACACTGTGGTCCTATCCGAAGGAGGGCCTGGACTGGGCCCAACAAGCAGGAAGTCACTCTCTTCATCTCCACCCCTCTCTCCCTCCACCCCTCTCTCCCTCCTCCCCCTCGCTCCCTCCACCCCTCTCTCCCTCCACCCCTCTCTCCCTCCACCCCTCCCTCCCTCCGCCCCCTCCCTCCCTCCACCCCTCCCTCCCTCCACCCCTCTCTCCCTCCCTCTCCCTCCACCCC